>VZRE01017886.1:0-15717 GCA_013396775.1 Cephalopterus ornatus
TCATATGTCCATTTTCTTCTAGAAATCCTCCACAATTTGTCAGAGGGAAAGACAAGAATGCGTAAGATACTTACGAACGCTTGCCAGCACGGACTGTATTCTATATACGCATCTATATATGTATATTTTGTAGAATTATTTTACATGCCAGGCAAGGAATGGCATTTCCATGCATAGAAAACAACATTTTCCAGATATTTACTAATCAGATTAGAAATTTGACTCCATCACTCTAAGGCTGCTATCAGTGACATTCAAACCCCATTACTTCTACTGACAAAAGGACCTTGTTTTAAACTTCAGCTTAAAAGCACAGGTTAATTTATGGAAGACAGAAAGAGAATCTAAAACTATTGCTATCTTCCAGAAACTTTCTGTTTTCAAATATTATTAGAACAGGTCTTCTTTTCCAAATACTGTTTTTAATTTTCGCACGTAACTAGTAAGTCATGTAAGTTTGATGGAAAAAATGTATATTGAGATATAACAGTTGTAATAGTCTTATGATATCTCACTGGGTCAACACGTAGGTGATGCACTTGGTCTGTTCTAAAGTGACCAGGAGCTGCTAACAAGAGATTATTTATGACAGAAAATATTAATTACAGAATAGAAATTTATAAATACATTACACAAAATAAAGCATGGTGTATGATATGCCGGAAATTAGGTACAACAAGAAAAAAAATAAATCTGTATTGACCTCTGGACTAATTAATGGCTTTGCAAGCTCCAACACTGCTGAGGTTGACAGTTCCTGTAATTAAGATCCCTCTGTTACCTGCAGCCCCCTTTGGGGTGCTGTGGCCGTCAGAACGACTACAGGTAAATTCACAGAACAGAGACAGCACATAAAGAACTGCGGACTTGCTGCCTCGGCCAGGGGAGAGGCTTGGGCTGCCCCGAGCCAGGCACAGCCGGTTCCAGCGGTTCCAACAGCCCCAGCATAGGGACCAACTCAGCCCCTCAGTCCCACAGCTCCTGAGCCGTACATCCCCTCAGCTCCATAGTCTCACAGCCCCTCAGCTCCGCAGCCCCTCATCTCCGCAGCCCCGGCGCGGGGAAGCCTAGCTGGGAAAGGGCAGAGCAGCTGCTCGGCGAGGAGCTGCCAGCCCTGAGGGGAGAGTGGGAGGAGTGGGTCAGGTAGAGGAGTTGGGAATGACGGAGTGAAGGTGAGTCAGGGAGGAAGGGATGAAAGGTTTTGCCTTCGTTTCTCACCATTACTCAATGATTAACTGACAATAAATTAAACTAATGTCTGTTTTGCCCTTGTTAGTATTTGCCAAGCCTTTATCTCATCCCATGAGCTTTCCCATATTTTCTCTCCCTGTTCTATTGAGGAGGTAGGGTGAGAGAGGGGCTGAGATGGACATATAGCAGCTGGCCAAGATCAGCCCTCTGCAAGCCAAAATCCAGTAAAGGAATGTAGTCCATACTCATATTTACCCCTACTCATGAAAGCCTGTGGATAAGGATACCATAACCAGGTATTCTTTTTCCTATTTTGCTTGAAAATCCAACACTAAAGTCCTGTCATCCCCTCTTAGGATGTTAAAGTTGAAAATCCAGAGGTAAGTATAATACAGAATTAGAATATTAACATGTTACTACATCAATTAATGAGTATCACAAGTTAATAAAGCTAACTATAGATCTATTGCATATATGATAGAACAAGTTGTTCATTTTCTGAAGGAGAAAAAGGGTTACTTCTTTTAGGCACAATGTCATTGCTTGTTAATCCTGATCATCGTGGGCATCCTTTTTTTCTGAGTATAGTATAGGAGAATATACTTTCTAAGCAAGTGAACCGTGGTCCACAACTCATCTATGGTGAAGCACTTGCTTTCCACAGCATAGGGTTGTCTTAGTAAAAATGAAAAACACCAGAACCATGAAAGGGATTCCAGGATAAATAAATAATTAATTTACTCTAAGTGAATAATATAAAAGAGAGCTAGGTAAATAAGAGACATTGAAAGGAAAAGTATTGAACTGGAGAAAATCAAATCAGCTGAATAATTCAACAGCTTGTTTTGAGATTGATGTTACCTACCATTTTCACTAACAGCCAAAATAATGGGCAAGTACTAATTACGTGCAAGTGAGAAATCACTGATAACACAGACAAAGATCAGAGCAGTATAAGAATTAAAGAACCTTGAGGAGAGGAGTGAAGCATGCTGAACATGAATGGCAAAGTTTTTTATTAAAAGATTAGTATAAAGGGACTTACCAACAGTAATCTTTTCAATAGGAAATAACTGAAGAGCAGATGGATTTGCATGTATTGCTTAGATCGGGATAAGCATAAGCTACCAGAAAAAAATAGTCATGAGAAAAGCAAATACTATGCTAGAATGTATAAGGTGAAGTTTTACTGGTAGAGATAGGGGTGTATTCATAGCCACAATCAAGGCTCTTCAGTATTTCTGAAGGCTGGCTTCTTTGGATAACACTCTCAGGCACATGGGGTGAATCTTGGGACTGTCCTGTGCAGGGCCAGGAGTTGGACATCGGTGATCCTTGTGTTCCCCTTCCAACTCAGGATATTCTATGATTCTGTGATTCATTATGGCAGATAATTTCCAAGAAATTTCAGTATACAACAAACCAAAGGAAATATTCCTCTTCTCAAGGTGAAAAGGTCACTGTGACTTTATAAAAATACACAAATAGAACTAACATATATTTAATGTCCTACTACAGCTCTTGAAAGAGGAAAAAATTACTGCCTTGTGTCAGAGGGATCAGTGACATGCTTTAGGTCAAGCAAAAACCCACAGGCACAGTTTTGCAGACATATTTCTCTTATCTGCCCTCCTCTAACCTTTTAGCTGTGGTTCTGCCTCAGTAATTTGCTAGTATTTTTGTCGCAGTGTAAGTAAAATTCACAAATGCTACAATTCTATGAGAGCCCTGCTTTGTGATGAAAATGAAGAGCTTCTCAAGCTCTTCACGAAACTGTGTAATAAAACAGAACATGGGTCAGAGATATATCACAATTTTTGCTCAGAGTAAACATTTTTCAGCTGTGTCATTTCAATGTAAAAGTCCTGTTTAGAGAGTCAAGTTCTGAGTAGTTTCAAGGTCTACTCGTCACCCTTAAACCATGATAGGGGCTTAACTAGAAATGTTCTTTCTACTCTTGTTAGTCAAAAGTTATTTTCTCCTTTCAGACTCAGAATGCCTGTTATCTGGTCCCCAAGTCTTATAAACTTTATAAACAAGGATGCCGTCTACTCTACAAAATCACAGCTAATTTCAGATCCTGGGTTAAAAAATATATGCTCCCACTTAACATTATTAAGCATTGCACATAATATTATATAGAGACAACACGTCTGAAACACCACATGTCTGAAATACCATCCCTCTACATGCTTCATTGCAATCCTAAAATCTGCATATGCCATATGACAGCTCAGGACCTTGACACAGTTTGATTTACAATACAGCTTAGAGCAGCAGTTCCCAAAACTGGTCACAGTGCTTTTTCCTCTTGTCACCTTCTCACCTTACTGGCCTCCACTCTGGTCTTTGAACCACTGCTTGTTCCTACCTTTACCTAGAGACTGCTGCTGTTGTCCATTGATTGCTTACACCACCCCTGTCTTCTTACGCTTCTCCTCAAACGCCAGAACAACCTGACTACTCAAATGCCAGAACAACCTGACTACAGAGAAGTGCTCATGGTATACAAATTGTTATGCACTAGCATAAAAATTATATACATTATTCAAGCACTTAGTGACTTTAAACAGCTTTCCACAGCAGAACAGATTGCTCCTAATTTTGCTTAAGAAGATCAAAACCTAACAAAAAAAAAAAAAACAAACAAAACCCCAAAACTCGCAGAGCTAAAGAGCTACTGTACTTTTATTCATCTGTATATAAAAAAGACAAGGATATTCTTCTGGGCACTTCTATCCTAGGATAAGAGATTCTTTTCAAATTAAATAAGCATTTCTCCGGTCCATACAAGTGGCAGTTGTTTTAAGAACAGATAGATGTGCAGTTTCTCATGCACTTAACATTTTTAAAGCAATACCACATACACCAGCATTTGATGCATAAGCATTAAAAAGCCATAATGGCAGCAAAAATATTTTCAGCAGAAACCTAGTTCTATGACTTTTAAGAAATCTCTAAAATTACTGTTACTCAAAATAGAATGTAATGCAATGTATGCAGTAACACAATTGAATTTTAGGACAGCCCACAGTCACCTGACGAATAAGTGGAAAACGTGAAGTGCTGTCAAAATGAAGAAAAATATAAAAAGAAAAAAAGGGCAAAACCAATTTGCTTTAAATTTTTCAAGTGACTGTTTGGACCTAAATACTTTCTTGCCGAATGCATGAAAACATCCTTCAGCTACAGTCAAAGGACAAAGCGCTCAAAAACAGTGCTGTCTTTGCTGAGAAGCCCGGAAGAAATTATTTCTCCTTTTCATACCTCAAGAGAAAAATGCATTAAGATCAACTGTAGGATCCTGAAAACTTCCTCCCACACCTTTTCAAGCCAGATTCACTCAGCAAGCATTCAGGAAACTGAAAGGCTATTAATTTACAGCATAATCTGCAAGGTCTTGGTTTAGCAAGGTGTTCTGCAGGAATAAAGCTCATAAATAGCAGGAGTTTGTGTTGAAAAAGACAGCATCATTAATAAATTGACATTTTGTTCCTTTCTCTTTTTGGACAACTGAATAAACTTTGCTATTCATAGGTGCTGAGCTGACAGGTTGAACATCAAATCCATGATGTTAAAGAATATGTTCAGTGCAGGTAGCTTGGTAGGTAGCTTGGTAAGCAGCTGCAGCTTGAGCTCTGGGTGGTGGGAGGCTGTGACTTGCTGACCCTTTGCACAACAAAGGGCCCTGGGGCCTGTAGCCCAGACAAGGGACCAGACACGGAGGGACACAGTGGGAGCTGATGTCTCCAGACTTTTCCACACTTAGAGTGTGAGGGTATAAAAGCCATCGGGTTCCTTTGCTCAGGGTCCTTTCTCAGAGGCACCAGCTAGAGCTGTCATTTTGTTACTGCACCATGATTATGTAATTTTAAGAATCTGGATACTTGAGGCTCTGCTATGGGAAACCTGAGCTGAGCAAGTAGAGAAACTCTCTGACTGTGAGTGTGTGGTGCAACTGTGAAGAGGACTTGTTCCCAGCTCAGGTGGTGGCAGGAGTAATTTCCATAGTGGCTCCTGGATGGTCGGACATATCCTTAACAATGGGAAAAGAGCAGTACATACAGTACTTAAACTTCTATATCATCCAGATACACACTCATGATTAGTAGGATCATAGTTGTAGCAGAAAACTCCACTATCACCAGCTCAGTTGGTGAACTGCCTTGGAGCACCATACCACTTATTCTCTAGTGATGTTAAGGAAACTACCTGTTCAATACTCTAGATAGTTTCAATAAACATTTGATTTACAAAGTTAATGTGAAGTTTCATACATGATATTCAAACAGCATACGTTTAAGACACTATTATAGTACTGGCATGGTAATAAGATCAGAATTCTAGGAAACTGACCAATATAGTCAAACAGATAATTTGTGAAGTCTCAGACTCAATTTAAGAAACAGTTCAGTTTGAATGCCAGTCTGTTTGTTGGGGGTTTTTAACCATATGAATTTTGTATGATAAGGGATATTGCCTCTCTTCACAATTGGTTCTTATATTAGTAGGTCATCAAGACTGGAGAACTCTACTATTTTAATGTTTAAACACTCATTTACAACTGCATACAACCACCTATGCTCCAAAGAGACATAGTTTAAGCAACATAAGGGTTCTACAGCTTCTCAAACACTGGTTGCAGTGACCTAATTAAACTCTTCTGCATTATGTGAGACTCAAAACCTAAACATTGGGAAATCTATGCCAGGTCAAATCTTCTACTTAGATATCAAGAAAATTTAATTGCTTCCAAGCAGGAAGACATGCATCAATTTCTGATAAACCAAACAACATGCATTCTTCCAGATAAGCTTTTTTTATCAAAATATTACGTATGCCAAAAGGAAATTTTTTCACTCTAGCACAAAATTTTTTTGGGGAAAAAAAAAAGCATCTCCACACCCACTTTATCCTCAAAGAAAAGCCTCTTTTAAAAAATTCAGATTCTTGTCAGAATCATCTTCACTGGCTGAAAACCAAGAGTGTCATTATAAGCAGATATAAAATAAAAACCAGTTTGAAAATGAAAACTATGTTACTACTTCTATGAATGTTAGTACAACTAGACAAAATAGGAGCAATGAGGACTCTTTTGAAGTTTATCACACTAGCACATTACAAGTTTTTGAAAATACTTCTTTCCTCTGTTAATTTTTATTAGTTGTGATTAAGAGCAAACGACTCCCTTTGCTGAACGAAACCCCCACTGAAGGGCAGCAGTTGCTTATATCCTCCAACTTTCATTTTGTCCCATGTCATTAATGCTATTTCAACCCCTTTGGTACCATAATTCCACAATGTGTTTAGTAATGAAGAACAGACAACTTTTCTGTGTTTAAGGCTTGGGAAAAAATGTATTAAACCCTTTTAAAATAATCCAAGGTAGATATTTCCATAATTTAAATATAGACATGAAAAATGGACTGTGTAGTAAATAACTTCTAAACTAGTGGAAGCCTGTCTCACTCCAGAAAACTAGCATTTTCCAGCAAATCTGTTACAGCACCACTGTACGACACTGAGTGACACTAAGTTTAGAATGACACTGTAAAGCAAGGGCACTTAGTTCTCAAAGAGAATGTATCCAAAAAGAACACTGAGTTACACTCAAAAGTGCATGACCCATCAACTGCCAGAAAGAGCTGCAAAAGCTCTAGCCTTTTGCTATTGAACATACATTTATCTCAGAAACTTTATTTACCGTTGACCTAGGAAAATAACCTTTCTCTCTCTCCCATTTCTGAATTCAACAAAAAAATCTCTGAAATGCTGTTACTATTTAATAGGACAGGAGTGCAAGGTCAGCAATAATCATTTACTCATAAAGGTGAGAAAAAGACATTTTACCTCAAGGAAAATACCCTAGAAAGCTGTGAGACAGTGTTAGATGGCAGCATTAAAAATTTC
Source organism: Cephalopterus ornatus (assembly GCA_013396775.1). Taxonomy (NCBI): domain Eukaryota; kingdom Metazoa; phylum Chordata; class Aves; order Passeriformes; family Cotingidae; genus Cephalopterus; species Cephalopterus ornatus. Next base: position 7,102 of record VZRE01017886.1, read on the forward strand.
TTATGATGGGATTAATTAATGATTCCTCATGCATACTTACCACGTGATACAGTGTAGGAGAATTCAGCTACAGGGCAAGTTTAGCAGAGTGGTTTAGAGATTTCAGAGCACTTATCAATGCTCCTCCAGCTGTACAGCTCAAAGAGGAGATTATCAGGAGAATCATATTACAGGTGTACTCTCTGTTCTCTAAAAAGTAAGATGTCTCAGGCATTGTGGTGTGTAGATCTGGTATCTTACTGCAGTCACAGTGCATAAGCATCAGCACTTCTACCGATGAAGATACCAGAATTACTATGCAAGTTGCAAACTAATGCTGGGACATTCCATCAGGGAACGGCAATTATATACTAAGAGATTCAGACAAAAATGGCAATTCTGCAGACCTCTAAGATTTCCAAGCAGAAACAGGCATATCAAGTATTTTCTATTTGTTTAGCATGTTTGGCAAAAACTGTCCACAAATATTTGGCAATCAGGATGAAAGAACAGCACTATGTTTGCCATCCAAAACATAAAAGAAAAGAGAAGTTCAAGAAGAGGCACAATCAGAACATTTGTTCTAACAAAGGATTTTGTTCTGTCCCTGGTTTTTATAGCCCCTCTATTTCACCATCTCACCTGCCATCTGGATTTGATCTGGAAGTCCTCTGGTCATGTGTCAATTACCATCCTTTTCCAAAAGCAATCAGCATTGCTTGAAATATTTCCTTAATTTAGCATCACCTGCTGGCCACTTTATATTCCCTCAAGAAAGAAGCCTCTTGTCCTGGTTCCAGCCAGGACAGGGTTAATTTTTCAGTAGCCAGGAGGAGGCATAGCTAGGACCCAAAGGTTGTTCTGTACCACCTCATGTCATTGCCAGGAGCAGGAGAAGGGGTCCCTTCCAGGGAAAAGGGGTTCCGGTCCTGTTGAGTAATGTGGCAGAGGGAGTTGTCAGATATTGTCTGTTGTTGGGAGCTTTTTGCGTGTATCATTCCTTTCCTGTACACTCTGTCATTAGTATCGTTGCTGTGGCTGTTTGTTTTCTTATATCATTCCTGTTTTCAGTAAATGATTCTTGTCTTAACCCCTGATCTTTGCCTTCTGCACTTGATTTCTCCTCTCCAGCCTGCTGCACTGGCACATGGTTTTAGTGGGACCACTAAATTGGAGAGTACTGTTCCTAAACCATGACATCTATGAATTTTTTTTTCCCACACACTGCCTTCATGGTAGCAATAAACCAATATCACTTTAGGTCTGGACTATGGAAAGAAGACAAGAAGTTCTGCTTGTAGAGTAGCTCAGCTGCAGTAAACACTTGGAAGGCAGATGGTGGTAGCTCTGAAAATAGAAGGGGAGACTTCTGAGGACCTCCAGGTACCAGAATTTCTAATGCTGATTTAAGTGTCCAAAACATAAGTGCCAGAGTGCAGGAACTCCAAATCAGTGCAGACTGGTAGCACATTGCCCATGCAGGAGACACACAAACACCTCAATGTACCTGGGCATGGAGTCAGCCTGAGGTCTTGCCCCATTTATTCTGCAGGAGATCAAGTACCTCATGATCACAAAGTTTGAGTGATTCAACCCAGAAAAATTGAAACAACTTGCTAGTCTAGCTCTTACCTCATTGCAAGGTAAAAAACCCAACCCAAAACAACAAGAAGAAACGACATGAAAGAAGGGCTTCTAACAGCAGTGGAGCAGTTTGAACAAACTTTGAAATGGATTATTGCATTTTGGCTTATTTACCTTTCCATTGTTCTTTTACTTTCTTTCTACATTAAAATACTCTTTCTTCATCCACTTCATCTTTTGCAAATAAGCACAAGTAGAAGTACTGGGGACTGGAGAGCTTAGTTAATTTTTCCAAGTCTTGTGGATTAGAATGTGAAATTTACACCTTTCAGCAGTCTGGAAGAAGAGTTCCATGAATGCAAGTCTAAATAGGAGCATGCAGGCTTAAGGTGGAAGTCGTTTTTTTTCTTTTACAAAATCATGTTTTTATATAATGTATTAAAATACAAACCATGCCTTTCTCTTCCACCTTCCCTCAAGAAATATGAGGACTATCAGGGAGTTTTTTCTTCTTTTTAGCCCATAACTAATATTTCTCACTTTTTCTTAGTCACTGGTACTTCTATAGCACAAATGATGCATGTGTTGTTACATTCATACATTACATTCAGCTACCTTTTGTAGATCAAGCTGAATAAAAATGAAATGTGTTATGTTGCAAGTGAATTTTTACTTAGTTGCTTTTGGCATATGAAAAGCTAGTTAAGGGATTGATTACACTTTTCTTACCAGAATTACACCACTCCATGATATTTCAGCTGCCAGTCTGTTCTGCCAGTCTGTGACTTCACCGAATTTTTAAGCAAACAAGTTATCTGCCAGTAATAAAAAAAAAATGGAAAAGTATCTTGAAAACTTTATTAGTATTTTGATTAACTTCTGTTTGGTTTTTTTTTTTTTTTAAAAAAAGCAATTCCCTCTTTTGTTAAAAAATTAATAATCTTAATGTTAAGGTAATGCACTCATTGAAATCCCTTCTTTTCTGTGTAAAATCTATGTGGTTGAATAAACATTTCCCAGTATCATCATCTGCATGATAAGCAAAATTCTTTCTGTGCAGATTCAGTGTAACTTTAGAGTCCAGTTTTATTTGGGTGACTAAGGAGTCCCAATTCCATTTGCCTTGCTAATATAGAGAAACTGGCTAATATTATGACCAGTTTTAGTGTCGCTGTCTTTAAGACTCTAACCAGTGTTTTATTGCAGCATTACAGCTCCTTGTGTGCTGAACATATTTCCTTCAGGCTGTAACATAAAGATCAAGAAAGTTTGTTTCATTCCTACATTTTGGAACAGGTTTTGGCGATAGCTTTAGTTATTGAAATAGCAGTATTTCCAGTGTAAAAGGCATTAGCTGATCAATGTGCCTGTCTTCAACCATGTTTTCTGAAAACTAGCAATCAGTTTTGAATAACAGACATCCTACAGCTGAACAAGAAAATGCTACAACACTTAAATCACTGCACATACATTCAGCTTGTCCAATCTATGCATAATGTTGCTCAAGCATTTGTCATAAACAGAATCCCAAACTACACACTTTCACTGGTCTTTCTAAGCTCAAAAGCAGAGCTAACATTCATGGGACTTAACCTTGATCCAGTTGTATAAAGTAGACTTCTGCCTTCATTTATTTTCCTTAGTCTGTAATATAATGTTAATCACTGTTTGGCAGGAAGCCATTTCTGTGGGCAGAAAACCAGCATTTTGAATTTCCTTCTTTCCAACAGTGAAACTGAAGATCTTTTCAATTGTTTTTTTTAAAAAGGCAAAAAGAATAAATAAAACAGTGAATGAACCTAAGATGTTTAGACACATATACAGAGTGTTTCTTCATGCCATTGCTAACAGACTCATGGAATACCCTGCCAAAGAACATCACAGTTAAAGTTCATGTGAGGTCAAAAGAGACCAGACAAGTTCTCTAAAGAGAAAAATCTTCAAAAGCTACTAATTACAAATTAGCAACATTCATCTCAGGAAATCACTGGACCTGAGAATGTACAGTATCACCAATGATTACCTGTTTCATTATTTCTCTAGGTGTCTACCACTCTCAGACAGAATGCAGCACTGGATCTGGTCTCACAGAAGCACTGAGCTCTGAAACAGTGACTGACAAAGTAACTGTGATGCCCAATTGATCTGCCCAATTCCTAGGATTCAAGCTAGTTTTTCCACATCTGCAGGAAATGACTGCAAGAATACTGACAATTCCGGGACAAGTCTCCCTCTTTCCTGTGAATTAGGAAAACTACCCTGAAGCTAAAAAGCCACCCATTAGCTGAAGTAGAATTAGTTTCCCACAGAATGTTTTGGTTTCATTGAAAAATTACTGTTCAAATCTAGTGACAATACAACACTTAAGTGCAGTGGATGATACATGAGTTTGTACAGCCATCAGAAAATCCATATTTAAGTTTATTCTATTCATATTTCAGACTTCTTGTCTTTTCCTCCTTGTAAAAATTGTAAATAATTAACATTTTCATTCAATAAATTGAGTTAGTGTGTCTTGCATATTACCAATGTCTTGGCCTTATCTCAATTGAAGAATAAGGAACCTCTGACAAGTCAGTCTCAAAAATTCTCTTTGTTTCAGGCAATTCCTTGTTATATAGCATGTAGCTTCTACTTCTAAATGGAGTTAAAATGAAAAAGTAGTTAAAAGATAAACAACTTCATAAAGTATCAGAGTTATTATACAAGTGTTCAGACATAAGATTCTCACTGGTAGTGTGCTTAATTATTAAAGGAAAAAAGTTCTAATAACTTTTAAAGGAAAAAAGTTCTAATCACTTTTAAATGAAAAAAGTTCAGTTCACTCTGATTACGAATGAATACTAAAGACATATTTGTTCTTTTGACAAGCTGTTTTTTAATAATTAAAGCAGGATGATTTCACATTGCTTTATTACATCCACATTACAGGAAATATTATTATTTGTTTCCTAGTATTGCTTTGTTCCATCCCACTTCAACTTTATTCGAACTGAAACATGATGAGCTTGTCCTTTACTCATCTCACTTTGCTATCAAAAGGCAAAAATATTTTTAAAAACCTATACTAAATGTGGACTGCTTGAGAATTAACTTACACTGTTTGGGGGAAAAAAAAAAAGTCTTAAGAAAATCCTTAAGGTGGTATTCCACCACTTGCTATCACTCCAATTCTGAAACTGAAAAAACTTGCTCTGCACACATTTCAAAGGTGAGGTAAGACAAAAGGAAGGGACCTTTCTTCTTTAACAGATGAAAAAGATGCTCAAGATTTAGTTCACGATAAGCATTGTCTCAGGTCTGGTGTCTGTAAAATGTCAATCACAGCCAACATTCACTTGATGCATTGTATATTGTCAGCAACATGCTTGGCTGAATTACGTAGTTGAAGACCTTGGTATACACAATTTAATTTTACATTTGAGTTTTCTTTACTGTTACTTTGTATTGTTTTAAAAACATCTATTAAGATCTGTTTGTTTCCAACTTCCTTTGACACACTGCATCTTACACTGCATAACACTTAGAAATCCCAGTTATGGAACATTCTTCAGATTTGTTAATTTCTGCACAAGCAATTTGAATTACAACAATGTGGAGTGATTGCAGGCAGGTAAGAATGGCTAGAAATATACTCCTTGAAAGAAGCTTGACGAAATATGATGGAAAGTACTTGGGTTTGATTTTGGTCCTTTTATTTTTTTGCACAATACTGTTAAAATGCATTATGAAAACTGGATGAGACTGGTAGAAAAAGGAGGAGAGGCATTCCTTTCCCTGTGTATGCTGGTGAGTGAGATGGCCAGAGAGGTAACGGGGTACAACAAGTCCAAGAGACTCAGCATAGATCTGCAAGATGCAATTCATGCTGAGAAAGCAACAATCTTTTGAACCGGCAGGAAGGTCCCAGCCAGGCCTTGGGAAAGCCCAAAGAATAATTTTTTTGAGACAAAGGGCAACTAAGTCTGAGACTCTAAAATGGCAGGAGGTAAAATACTTCCTTGCAAGAAAGAAGTGGGCATGGAGTGTTCCAGTTCTTATTTAGTAAATTTGGCTTTAAGTTTAAAAAACCTTTTCTATAATATCTCAGTATAATAGTTTAGGTAAAGTGAACTTAAGACATCAGGTCAGCTTACAGCAGATACATCTTGGGTTTCTTTCATACGCAGTTTATTCCAGTCCACCAGCAAATCCTCCAGCCTTCATCACAGACTAGTTGTTTTGAGCCTCAGCTTGGAGTCAGACTGCATCTCTGCAAGAGCAGAAAATATGTATGGAAAGCACAAGGGTCTTGAACGCTTATGTACTATCTTTGCCTCCTTTGGACATGGTTATAACATGCAGTTGACTGTAGTCCAGGGCATCTGAGTCCTACAGACTAGAAACAGTACTAAGGAGTTTGTCTGCAGGGACACACAGGACTGCTCCATTTGTTTTTTATTAATATGAAATTGAATCACTTCTCCAGATACATTTGGAGATGAACTCAAGAAAAAAATTAAAATTATATTTGGGATGGGAAATTATGGTTTCCTCTGGACTGACTTTAAAGCTAAAAGCAGTGAGCAATACTATGCTTTGGCACTGCTTATCTAGAAAATGCACTGTGGCTAAGAGTTTGAGTATTTAAAAGTGCTTAATGGAAAATGATCAAAAGGATCATGATTCCTTTGCTCAAGCCCTATCCTGAGGAAAATAAATTAGGTGTCTAACCCTGGCTCAAACAAACACATCTTCTATGTCCTTGGGACGTGTGGTGGGTGTCACTAGTTCTTTTACTTGTATACTCACATCTGCAAATAGGCTTAATTCTCACTTTTTATAAAAGTGATGAAAAGATATGTTTTAGGAGACACAACCCCTCCAAAAGGCAAGTTAACACTACTCAATACAAAAGTGCTCAATGACATCAGTATCCTAAGAAGTAGTTGGGGTAACTTTCTTACCTGGATAACAACATATCAATTTACCCACAGGTTTTAGGATGACCTAGCATACCAAACAAGACTGGCCTTAGAAGAGGCAATTATAAATCAAGACATTTATTCACTCATTTATGTTTGTTTCCTCACAACAAATAAATTACTTCATTCAGCAAGTAATTTGTACTGAAAACTTTTCTTCTGAATCTTAAAAACCTATCTTTCACCAAACACACTCTAAATTCAGCTGGAGCAAGGAAGTTCATAAATTATTCATATAAACAGGAACACCAAGCAACTTCTTAGAGACTAAAGTTGATGTCTTACTTTTTCCACCCAGCACTTACTAGTAAATGCCTGTTTTGGATCAAATGCATCAAAACATATGTGTGACTTTTTGCCTTTAAAGATGGGGACAGGTTATCAACAAATTAATACCATGATCCAGGACACTTCGATGTACCTTAAAACAAAAACTATATAATGAAATATTTTAAGTGCAGAAAACATTTAAGTTGATCTGAAGTACCAGCTGAAGTGTACAACTTAAGGCACAGGAGAATGTGTATAGTTGAACTGAATCGCAGTGTTCATAGAATCATAGAATGGTTTGGGTTGAAGGGGACCTTAAAGATCACCTAGTTCCAAATGCCCTGCCATGGGCAGGCATACTACTCACTAGACCAGGTTGCTCAGTGCCTCATCCTATTTGGCCTCAAACACTTCCAGGCATGGGGCAGCCACAACCTCTTCGGGTAATCTTCTCAAGTGCTTAACCACGTTCTGAGTAAAGAATGTTTTCCTAACATTTCATCTAAACCTTCCTTCTTTCAGTGTAAAGCTATTGCCCCTGGTCCTGTCACTGTCTGTATAAAGCGTCCCTCTCCCTCTTTTTTACAAACCCCCTTCAAGTACTAAAAGGCCACAATGAGGTCTCCTGAAGCCTTCTCTTCTTCAGGCTGAACAGCCAAAGTTTTCTCATCCTGTCCTTGTAGAAGATGTGCTCCAGCCCTCTGATCATCTTCATGGCCTCCTCTGGACCCGCTCTAATGGATGCTGGGGACCCCTAAGCTGGACACAGGACTCCAGGTGAGGTATCACATGGGCAGAGTAGAGTAGGAGAATCACCTCCTTCAACCTGCTGGCCATGCCGCTTTTGATGCAGCCCAGGATGCAGTTGGCTTTCTGGGCTGTGAGCATTCATGTCCAGCTTTTCATCCACAAGAATCCACCAAATCCTTCTCTGCAGGGCTGCTCGCAATGCCTTTTTCTCCTAGCCTGTATATAAAAATTTCAGATTATTTCTTGGATGCAAGACAGGCAGAAATTATATCTTTTATAGGCAAAGCAGTTTACATTCTTTAAAAAATTCTACAGTATTTCATTATAACCTTATTATTTTAACTTACAGATAATAAGAATTTTAACTCAAATGCATGCCAATAGCTGGACATTAAAAATTAAAGTTTTCTGTGTTCTTCTTCAACACCTCTAGAAATGTTCTAGTGGTGTCTTGGATCACTGTAAAGTGAACATAAGCCAACAGGAATATTTTGCTTTTCCTACCTATCTTTCACGAGAAACTGTTTATCCACATGCAGAGGGATATCAGCAAGTTGATGGTCAAAGATATTTATTAAAGTAGAAAGAAATAACAGTATCCCTTCTGAGAAGCAGAGCTAAATCCTGACAGTGACATGGAGGGTGATTGTGCAAAATTTTTATAGCTGGTAGTCAAAACTCTTGGATTTTGGAGAGGTGACTATGTGGGAATTTACAAAGAGAAACCAGTTGCCAAGTGATCCATCCCCATGACTATGTATAATCAAAGGTAACATAACAAAAGAGGCTAAAAACATTAGTACAAACATTTTACAAGACAGGAATTTCAATTATCCATTATAATAAAAAAAAGGAAAAAAAAATTTGAGGAAAAGGTAAACTATAAACCAGACTGATAGACGATACTAGAAGACTTCTGTTTGGGCTTGTCCCCTTGTAATAAAAGAAATGAGTACATAACAAACTACAAAAAATGCGACAGTCATTCATGTGATGATTACCCATTTGGGAAGGAATCTGGATCAGGTAAAATCATTGCAAATTGTCACAGCTCGGAGTGGTAAACGGG
>VZRE01017887.1:0-30128 GCA_013396775.1 Cephalopterus ornatus
CATCTCTGGTAGGCTCATTTACCAGCTGGTAAATGGGTGATTCCTCTTTACTCTCAAAAACCTTCACAGAATCATTTTTGTGTAAAAGAGTCTCAAAATATTTCAGACTGAAAATATACATAATCAGTGACAGCAAGTTTCTTATCTGCCACCCACCATCTGAGCCCTAGTGCAGTATTTTGTTAGAACTTCCAAAAGCTGCTGCAGAAGCTGTCATAGAAGATGCATTATGTTGACTGTAGGAATTAGCATTTTTTCCCCTTCTGCTTGTTTCTAGACAGCAGCTTGGGCTAGAGAAGCAAACTCCTACTAAACTGCTTTTGGGTTGGTGTTCATGTACCACTTTGCAAGCTCTCTGGCTTTGTTTGTGAATCAATATGTAAAACCCTGGTTTAAAAACAGAAGGATGAAAACTTGGTAATGTACTGGCAAAAAACTGACTGATGTCAATAGAGAATACTGTTAACCTAGAGGCACCTGCCTTAATCTCTTTAGACTTAATTCCTATTTTGTGAAAAAATTTTTGTCCCCTGTTTTGTGTCTGATTTTGTTTTCTCACATGCAGCAGAAATGAGACTGTTCACTGTGACCCAGAAGTTCCTTCTTCAGTGACTGCTTTTCAAAGGACAGACCCACTCTTCTTTCTTATAGCTTTGCTTTATTTGGTGTTTTATTCTATATGTACAAAGTTAAATTTACCCACTTTAAAAAAACACTATATACAATGGGTTACTGTTAGAGTGCTGTTTTTACTGTCATGTATATCTTCCCTCTGGTTTCTGTTGCTTAATGATTTCATGATTCTCTGCATTCTGAGAATTTTATATACAAGAGCTGTATAACATATTTGTTTTATAATTATGTAGTAAGATTTATGAATGGTGAAAATAATTAATTAAAGCAGTCTCCTTGGTGGTTTTATTTTATTCCTTTTTTTTTTTTTTGTAGATCATACTATTAACTTTTCATCAGTTAGGGTGTTTTGATATTGTATAGTAAATTAAAAAATTCAAATTACTTTGTGACACTAAGTCAAATACTAGGTCTATGTATATGTTTCAATGAGAAAACTGCATTTTGTTACCTAAACATGAGCTTGGGCTATGGCATATCAATATAGATGCACTTAATGAAGACTTACAACACAGAATAGTTTTCTACTTGGTCAATTTTCAAGTTGGCTGATACTATTTATACTTCCAATGAACTAAATCCAATTCTTTGATGGAAGCGAGTTTGGCTTGTTAAGTTATCTCAACTGCTCTGCTTCTGAAATCTCCCAGAGTTATTAGATTTATCCAAAACATACATTGGCAAGGTGTCCTCAGTCACCTCTCTTTTTAGGATATTTGAATGCTGGCTATATAATGTGTTTCTTCTCATTAATGAAAATTTCCAGTGGTTTATGCTTCAAGTCCGTGTCACCAACTAGTTCAGTTGGTGACACGGACTTGAAGAGTTTTAACACAGAGTAATTTAAATTTATGTAACTTGTTCCTCTGCCTCCAAGCATGAATACCTTTTCCTGTATCATTCTGATAAATATTTATCAAGTCTTTTATTAAAGACCTTTAAATAGACAGATTGCATGACTTCTCCAGGCAATATATTCTAGTGCATCACTCTCTTTACCTCAAAGTTGTCCTTAATTTTTCCTTGAATCTTTTATATTGTAATGTGAGTCCATTCTTTTCCTAGCTTCATAGGTAAGGAAAATAGAATAGTCCTTGCTTTGCAGAAGCCATTTATTTATTTAAGCCATGTTTGTATTATCCCTTCTCCCTTTAAGGTAAACTAGATTAATTCAATATTTTCAGTTAGGTATGCTTCTGTGGACCTCTGATTATCTATTTGCTTCTCTTCTTGACTTCTCCTGTTAGTGTACATTCTCACTGAAGTTCAGCACCCAAATCTAGATCAGAGATTCCAGCCGAGTATGAGACTTGCCATGGTCTTATGGCCCTTTCTCCACGATTTTCATCAGCAAGTACAACTCCAAGTATACTGGAGGAATCTCACCAAGCAGAGCTAATGGAGGAACTTACTCAGCTGTCCTGTTCTTTCTTACTCCATTCTCATTCTGTTAAGTGGAACAGACAGTTTATCACCAGTCTTTCTACTGATCCAACAAGCCTAGTTAGATGTTTCTGTTTCCTCAAGGTCAGCCTTTGTTGTTGGTGATTCAGGAGCCATGAGGAAAACGTTCTTTTCAATGACTTTTAACTTTTTTCTGACAGAGTGACTCCTTGCCTTGTCCTTTCCTACACTGTACATACATGATTATGCTCCATTTATGTATATGCCCTTAAGAATCTGGCTTTTTTCATTCCTTGTATGTTTTCTTCTTATGTTTGGAGTCAGTGAAGAACTCCTTATTAGCCATATTGATCTTTTGATATGTTTGTCAGCTTCTATTAGAGAATGATTTGCCTGAAATATCTATTTGAAGACAGGAATGTTTATGATGTTGCTTCTCCTTTGTTTTCTGAGGGTTATTGACTTTTCTGTTTACTTATAAATTTAATTGAAGTTACTTCTTCTCATGACATTTTCTTCAGCCACTTCATCCTTTTTGTTCAGAATCATAGCTGAAAGCCACCTCTGACTTCTAGATCAAGAAGCATTCACACAGAACTTTGGGAATATGGTGGACACCTTACCTGCCAAAACTAGCCGCATAGGCTTCTTTTATACTCAATGAAGATTAATGGGCCTCGGCAGACTATGGTAGTAATTTCAAGATAAGGAATGAAATATTCTCTAAAACAAGATTTTTCTGTTACATTCTCTATAGATACTGAGTTTAGATGACCAGACTAGTTTTTGATTAATAAATATTTAGGTTGCTATAGCTAAGTGAGCTGAATAATGCTCTCTACCTTTTTTGGAGTAATTTTTTTAGGCAGATGTTTGGGTTATTGGAATTGTTCATTATATTCTTATATTCTGAATAATGCTGCCATTGGTTCTCATCAAGCCTTATCTTCTCGATGCTCAGGGTTTACCTTGAGTTCTGAGCATGATGGTACCCACTGTTGCAGTTGAAGGCAGTGTCTGTCTTCATCTTTTCAGAAGCTGATTGTTTAATTGATAAATGGATTGTCAAACTATTAGCTCAGAATTTATTTTTGTTTCTGTAAAGAAGAAAATATAAATTAAATCAGCCAATAAATAATCTACAGAACTACCAATGTGCAGGCCAAAATAATGAGGCATGGATGTTTCAGGGAAAAATTTTTTTACCTTTCATCCTAATGGACAAACTACACCCTTGATTTGTTTTAGGAAAAATATGGAAGCCTTATTTGTTTTCTTCCAAGAATTGTGAAGTTTCATAACCACTTTGCTCCAGCCTCAAAATACCAAGGTAATTTGCTATAGTAGTTCTTATTTTGGCTACTGGTAGTAAAATAAAAATATTTTATATCCTAAACAAGTTGGGAATGGTAATTCCTAGCATCGACCGCTTCACCGTCCAAGCTGTTTGTCAAGTTGCTGTCACAATAGCTTCTTTGGGTAATAATTTGACGAATCAATAGTCTTCTCTCTTTTTTTATGAAACCTGGCAACTTTTCCATCGATTGCTTTTCTTCCAACACTGCACCTGCTGCCTTTGCAGTTTCTGATTAATTTTCTAGCATCTCAGCTCATACATGTATTTCAATATAACACAGTGACATGGATTTCTGAGAACATATTGGCTGTTTCTTTCCTGTTTGGATACTGTAACCTAAGTTGACAAAATGGACTGTGTTTTATCTATGTAATATTGTGTGGCATAGATAAAAAAATAACAGATAGATAAAGGTTTATCTCTTTCCTGCATACAACAGTAGGATGTTGTGGTGGAATAAAATAGAAGAGAAACAAGTAATGTTTAGCATAATTGCTAGCTAAACATTTTTTTAGATAGTAGTTAAGCAACAGTAGTTAACTGCTGTGTCCAGGAGAATCTCTCTTGTTCTGTCCCAAACTGAAAATCTTACTGTCAAACTGTTTTCTGTGTACTATCTTTATACTTCAGCTGTTTAAAGTCACTTTTATTGCTTTTTTACTTTTTCCTGCTGTCCGTGTATGTAGGATATGGCACGAACCAAGCTCTAAATGTCCTTCTAAAATGTGCCTGTTGAGCTGGTAATGATGTCCGATAGTCCGATAGGGCTGATCTTACATATGTATAGAAACGATCTTACTCTAAATACTATTTTAATACCAGCTCACTTCATGTTAGCAGATTCTCCTTTTGTCTTGTATATGCCAAAGCTACTGAGTAATACCAAAGCTACTCCATTAATTGGCCTTTCCGAGGTAAATATTCTATTTGCTTCCTATGCAGTACTTAAGAAAAAGCATCCGTCATTGCTAGTAGGATGACAGATCTAGTTGTCTCTCTGGGAAAACAGACAACATAGCACACCTTTATTGTGTTACCTGATAGACTGCAGGAGGCATATTATCATGTTTTTATAATCTACAAATTAATGGTGTTAAAAGACCATTAATCAATAAGAAGGTATAAATAACAAACTGAATTAAGACAGATTTCTGTGCATCAGTTTAATTTGCTTAGGCTGAGCCTGAAGTTAGGGACGACATGAATGTATCTTTTGTTTACCTACATATTCTTCTAACCGAACCCACTGAAAACTTGAATGTCTTGCTACCCTATAGTGTTGCCTACTCTCATGAAATGTGCAAGCAATTTAACAGAAACCAGAAATATATCTGTATTCTGTTTTCACAATAGAAGTCCCAGTGCAGGCTATGTTAAAAAGAAAGCTCTCCCTAAATCTACTGGTATTTCCAATTCTTTCTAATCAGAGAAAAAACATTTAACATGTTTTATTTTCACTTGTCTAAGGATGAGAAAAAATATGCATTCGGTTTGTTTAACTTACTGAAGTTATTTTCCTCTAATAGGAGAGGGGTTTACTCTTTTAAGAGCTGGCAAGTGAATATTGACAGGTGCAGCTTTAAAAATTTGCAGAAAATAAGGTCTCTGGTTAAAGTGGATCATTAACAATCCTTGCTTATCTCTTCAGGGAGACATATTGGTTTAAAAGATAATAAACTGTGGTATAGCTTACCTGGATGATTCAGGAACCTTTAAAGGCATTTAGAGAATAACACAATCATCAAGCACCATTAACATGGGTTCATAAAGGGAAAGTTCTGTTAAGCTAATTTGATATCTTTCTATGATAAGGGTGACCACATTGCTCTCTACAGCTTCCTGAAGAAGGGATGTGTAGAGGGAGGTGCTGAGTTCTTCTTTCTAGCACTCAAAGATAGCATGCACGTTAATGGCTCAGAACTGTGCCAGGGAAGGTTAAACTGGACCATAGGAAGCATTTCTTTACTGAGAAGATGGCCAAACACTGGAACAGGCTTCCTATAAAGGCGGTTGGTGCCCCAAGCCTGGAAGTGTTTAAGACACATTTCAACAGCACCTTTAACAAAATTCTTTAACTTTTGATCAGCCCTTAAGTGGTCAGACAGTTGCATTAGAAGGTCATTGTAGGTCCCTTCCAACTGGAATAGTTTATTCAGTTCCGATTCAGTAATATTTCCAAAATTATTAAGACACAGGTAGGCAGTTTTTAAAAACACCTATTTGCTTAACTTCTAGAAAATTTTCAAGGGGTTTTAATATTTCTGAAAACTCTTACTAGACAACTATCTTTACTTCTGTGCTCATGAAATACTTCTACAGAATAGGTCCATGGGGAATACCATGAGCATCTCCAGCAAATTGTACTGTGTATTTTAATGTTAGCTCTACCTTGTTCTGCAATCACAGATGTAATTATCTACTGTACTTATTCTAAGCTTTTGAATATAGACATTTGAATTTATTTGGATCTAGAAAAAAGCTACAGACTCCAGTATTTTACATAAGGATGGATTTTCAAATGCAGCTAAGATTGCCATAAACAATGAAGGCAGAACCTTGATGAAAAAGCTTATGCTTCTAACTGTGTCTGCAAAGGTAGATAGGTGGGCAGATGTACAAATATGTAGGTTTTTGTGGTTTTTTGAATTGTGGTTACAGGACAGAATCCAAATTGATTACTACTATCATACTTGAGAAGGAAACAGATTCTTAAAAATATGCTCTTATGTGAATCCATGCTGTTTTCGTATTCATTCCATTTTCTTTAAACTGTATATTATTGGTCTGTCTGTGTAGGCTCACCAGTTTGATTGCAGTGGAAACAGTGTAGTGTCTTACAGTGAGAGACTGTTCTTTCCACAGACCTTAATGTCTCTGTGGACAAACCACAAAAAAGGGAAAAATGATGCAGCCTTTTCAAATAATTTACAGCCTGATTCACTAGTAAAATCTGATCCCTACTTTACCTGGAATTTGTTATTCTGTTAATCACTTAGTGTAAAAGATGAAAACCATGAGAGAACAGTGTTTGTCTGAGTTGCTCAGAAAACCTGTGTTGATGTGAAATTTCAATATTAGTGGCAATTTTCTGAGGACTAATGCGAGTACTGCCTCATACTGGTTTGTTTCTCCGTCCAGGTAGCATGTAGCAGGTAACTAATGCCCTGATATTCTGTAAAAGGTTAGCAGAGCTGAGGATTCTAGAGCATTTTTCTATCTGGCTTTGGGAAAATACCATCTGGAAAAAGGATAGGACTGTTACCAGGAGGTGAAACAGCACCTCCATTTCCTGGATTATTCCATTCAATTATTCAGGCATTTGGGAAATGTACAGGTAAATCTGAGGAAGACGAAAGAGAGATGCTTTAAAGGTACTTTGAACACCAGGATTTTGTTACTCCAAGCTATGTGCATCAACAGAGAACCTGAGTGACACTGATTTTTTTTTGTATATATATTTTGTGTATTTGTAAAAATGCAAGTATGTAATGGAAGGAGCTGTATAGGAATACCTTTTGGTTTTTCATTGACTTGGAGGTATCTACCTATTCAGAGCTGTTTCTTACTGTCATTAGTTACACCTCAGTAATTTCAGTAGCTGAGCAGAGATGAATTTTCAACCTGTATTCAAGAAAAAAATATTATTTTGAAGACAACAAGAATGCATACGGAGCATAATTTCTTTTGCCATGCAGATAAGTACAGAAAGTTAAAGCCAAAGGTTATGCAGATGAAATAAAAAACTGAATTGCTGGGAGTTAGATGGCAGTATTAGCTTACAGTACACTTCTGATCTGTTGGTCTTTTGTTCAGGTTTTCCTAACACTCTTGTCAGTTTTTTTTTTTCTTTTGAAAACCTCTTGGTGTTGTGTTAAGCAACATGACTAATCTGTCATGCAATTTTCTTTTTCCTTCCCCCCAGGAGAAATGAGTACAGTGGTGTGTCTTGTTTTGGTCCTTTTTTTCTTTTTCTTCCTACGTCTCTTCGATTTGCAGTCTTAATGTTACCCATTTTTAGGAACTTCTGGAAGTCCTCTGTATCATGTTGCTACTCTGCAGAGACTTTGAGCCATATTTGAAGATGAGTAATACATCTTGGGAGACCAGAGGCATTCTAAATCAGTGCAACTTATGGCTTCCTCTGCCTTCCCAATAGATCAGCTACACTTAATAAAATCTCTACAGATTGTTTTAAACACAGTATTTATACCTAGGTCAGTTTGTCAACATGTAACTTCCATTCTTGAGCTCATCCTCTCTTACATGGTAGAATTCTAGTGCTGAAGGGCATGAAAAGAGAAGAAAGAAAGAAAGCTATTCCTGCTTTAATCTTCTCTTTTAGCACTTTTGCTTTGACAGTAGGTCAAAGCAAAAGTGCGTTTAAGTAAATTTATTTTGTAGCACTTAGTGTCACATTTGACCCTAAATATAAATGTGTGGAAACAGTTTCTCTTAACCATTTTAGAGAGTTCACGACATTTCAAAAATAAACACACTTAAAGTCTCAAATTGCTTGTTAAAAAAAATTCAATGAAGAAAAATGATTCCTAATTAAATTGGCTTAGACTAAACATTTACAGACATTAAAATATGCGCTGTTGACTTCCCTTTGCAGGTGCATACATAACGCTTGCTGAATAAACCACCACTCCATCTTGTCACAGGTAAAAGTGTGTCTTTTTGGATTATGTTATTGTGAGAAAGTTCCTCAGAGTACATTAAATCATATTTCCAGTGGTATGATTCAGTTTCTTGAAGGACTATCTTCTAGAAGGGACACCTTCTCACTGAAGGCATAGGCATGGAGTCACTCAAAACAAATGTGTATCAGTGGATGTATGTGTGTATATATATATATATATGTATATATGTATGACATACAATTTAGGTCCATGGCTATCCCCTATAGAGGGATGGCCAGTGCAGTTAGAGCTTGTTTCAACAGCTGATACAAAACTCAGTTAAATGAGAAGTGAGAGAAGACAAGAGTAGATATACCTTCTTCCTAACTGACTAGGATATCAAGGGAATGGTGGAGTCAGTTTTACATAAATCTGGATGCTTGCCAGAGTAGCCAGTCAAACTGGATGGTACCAACAGAGTTTCAAAGTGTATTCACTTATAAAAAACTCTCATATTTCCTTCTACCAAACAGAATCTGTTCCCGCAGTTATAAAATACGCTCTCACTCTGAGTAATGTGACCACTTATGCATGCAGACACATACAGATGATAGTCTCACCAGTTCCAGGGATTGTGTTTGACAGCTGGTGGCCAACATCATATATTTGCAGTTCCACTTGAAATTTTTTTTCAAAACAAGCAAAAAAACAACCAAACCCTTATGGAGAACTGTATTTTTTTTCAGATTGACCATAAGTCTTTTCCTTTCTGACTGCATGTGTGGAATGTTCACACTCACTTTTTGGGAAAAAACCCCACCAGACAACTTTACCTTCTCATGGGAAATTCACTCAATTCTTAACATATAGGCTGACTGCAGCATCAGGTTTATCCTCATTGCCACATGTCACTGTGAGAATGTTGGATTCAAATGCTGCTGTCAACATTTCTCTTGTAGGTTAACTTTGTAAATCTCAGGAGAAGGAGCACAATGAATTCATAAAAAGGCAGCTTTACTGTAGACTTTGAGTTACAAGTTCATTTTCAATCTCAACATTCTTCTGGCATGCTGTTGTTTACTTTTATTAGAGATGTCCTCGGCTAATAACACTCAGTTGAGAAGAACACAATGCACATATACACTTTTCAAACCTGAGATGTGCTACTATTTCGTCCACAGAAATGTTGATGGAGGTGTATGTGCTTATTTGGGTTACAAAATCTTCACTAGGTCATTATGACTTAAGCTGGTTTCTGTCCCTGGGAAATAGAGCACTAAGGATCTTAATTTCAGCTAATCAGCATCATGTATTTATTCCTCGAAAGACAGGATGTATCCACACATTGATAGAGCTATGCATAATTTCTTATCTGTTCAATCTCAACTCAAAAATTGTTCACATCAGGAATTCTCTTTGCAGCGATGAGCAGCACTATCCCTGATTAGTACCACTAATGAAAGCAGGCATAAACCAGCCTTTTATATGCTTACTAATTAAAGGCAGATGGCCTTGAACCAGCTAGTCCTAATCTCAAGTCACTAACTATATCTTGTACTGTTATTTTCAGTGATATAAAAATGCCAGTAGGGAGAAAGGGAGGAAAAAACCCCCATTTTAGAAGTACATTATGAATTTCAGAATTCATGAGAAATTTCAGGAGTACAGAAAAAAAAAAAAAGGTATTGATGGTTACTAAACCTAACAGGAGCTCTTCCATGACCTTCATCTGGCAGAGAACCAGGGCTATTTTGACTGTATGATGACTTTGAAACAAGATTAGAAAAAACATCAACCATCTGCTTTTCAGGAATACGAAAGGCCTAGACTGGCTCTGAAGGATATGCTGGGAAAGTATCCCATGATCCAGGTGAGAAGAAAAAAAAAGGAAGTTGGAAGGACGATAGGTCTACAGCTTTTACAGGCAGACAAAAAATCAGTGTGTGAGGGAGGGGAAAACGTAGCATTCCATCAAAACTGATATATTGACTGGCATACAGAATGGTGGGGAAAAGATTTACCTTCAAGAACTGGTTGTTTTTGACAACCATAGTACTTTTGGACAAACCTATTGAGAAAAAAGCAAAACTCATGTTAAGCAACTGTAATTCAGATGCTTCTGACAGGAAGTATAAAGGGTAGTGACATTTAGAAACCCCTTGATTTATGCTATATTAATGCCATACAATTATCTTAGCCAGTTGCATGGGTAGAAAAAGAAACATGATTAAAATAGTCATTGAATCATAGAAATTTCAAATGTTGAGTCTTTTTTGTAGCAAGTTCCAGTAATGCTTTTTGTAGCCATCTAAGTGTTTGGAAATTGTTTTGCTATAATAATTGTCATTGATCAGTATCTTAGTAGGGATAATTATAATATCAATCATGGTCTCTTTCTGTAACTAATATATTTTTCTTCATGCTGCTTGAGAAGTGGATGCTTATTTGTCAACAAGGTATTTTGAATAGAAGTAAAGAAATAAAATTATAGTAGCAATTTAAATGTATGATTAGTAATGCACCAGTTTATCTTGAAAAAGATCCACCATATTCATTTTAAGGTACTTGTGAACCAGTAAATGAAAAATTCCATCTATCTGAATTCCTCTGAAAATCTTCATTAAAATGAACTTGTACAGCCTTTACTGTCCCTCATCAGTTTTTTGGCCAGCCCAGGGTTCATAGTTCATACATCTTTAAGCACCTGAGCTTGCTACTAATGCCTGCTACTAATTCACTGATTTGGCAAGAATGAGCAAATTCCTGGGTTCATGTTATAGGTGCAATATCCAATCCTTTGCTTGATGTCCATAACAATTAAAATGTCTCCCACTGATGTAAGAAACTTAAAATGCTGTAGTTTTCATAATTTTCATTATTTTCTGAAGTAATTAATGGTGTATTTAGAATAGAAGCCTAGTTCATATGAGGACAAAACCAAAACACTCCACATCTCTGAAGGACTGCAGTATAAAGGATTCATTTATCACAACCTTTGATGATGCTCTCCAAATGAGTAACTAGAGCAGCAATTATCCGGTAGCTGTGACAAAGTACTTTCCATACTAACTCATACCACATGTAACAGGACTGATAGGATTAAACTTTGCCAAGTCAGTAGCAGCAGAGGTGAAAATGGTTTTGAATACAGCAGTGCTAGAGGTGGGAGGCTGTGGGTAGGGCATGAATCCCTGAAGTCTTAGAGCCGAATCAAGATTCACTAAATATGAACCTTCCTACTTACTGCTTCAGCTGTGTGCTTTCTTCAGAGAGTGTTAGAAGTGAAAGACTTGAGAACACTGATAGAGTAGAAAAACTGATTGAGGCTTTCACCTATGACTCAATTTATGCCATCAAATATGAGTTGCTGGTGGTGGTTGTGGGGGGAAAGGTTTGCAACAAAACTCTCAATGATTCTCAGAATTTACTTCGCTAGAGACTGTTATTTTGGGTTTTGTCTCTTTTAATAAGTGGAAATTTTATTTTCTTTCAAGAAGGTGAAGCATGAATAGAATGCCAGAAACTATGAAATGGTTTATGGGAAAAAAACCCCACAGACATGAATGCAAGTACTCCCAACTTGTTCTTAAGCTTAATATCATCAGATATGATCTTGCGCATCTCCAAGGTGTACAGGTAGGAAGGACTTTTTTTTTTTCTTACCTTTCTTGTTTAGGGACAATTCCTTTAGATTGGAAGTTGCTACAAATAAGTGCTGCAGGATCTGATACCTATCTGGAAGTTTGGCAGGATGAAGGCAGAGAAAGAAGGAACTATCTGCAGTGTTAGGAGAAAGGGGAAACACATAGAAAAAAATTATCCTTTCTGATATTTTACCAACTTCTCTCTCCTCCACAACTACTGTTGTGCTTGTAAAAACAGCATGGCCTTGTTGCAGTGTTTTGTTTTCCTTATCCCTCTTATCCCTTGGAGGCTCTGACCCAGGCTTTTTTCTTACTGTAGTGTGGGAGAAAACTGGGAAGTTATATTCATGTTCTAACAGAAGATAAGCACTATGGAAGTTATGGGGTGAAATGCAGTTGCTACTCACTGGATGGGATGCAGTCAGCATGCCCAGCATCCCACACACTATACATGCTAAGGGAAACTAAATGGAGAGTGAAGCGGAGTGGAGACACCACAGGCAGGCTCTGTTAAAATCCTTGCAAGATGGGGAACTTGATGGTACCTTATAGCTGACGAGCCCCATAGCAGCTGGAAACCAAGGGAGAAAAAAGATTTCTTGCTGTTGAATCAGCAACTATGGCAAGATCACAAATGCATGCCTCCATCCCAAAGGTTACTGCAAATGAAATACTAAAATACAGCTCCAGGCCCAAGGGTCACCTGAGATGTAATACTGATGTTACCCATCTCCAAGGTACGCTCACATCCCACTGGACATGATACATGACCAGAGTCACTTAAGATCCATCTAAACGTAAAAATAGTATAAAAGTAGATTAAAAATGGGGAGGAGTTAGGGAAGATTCCATCGTATCTTCGGGGATCTGTTGATGGGCTAAACCTGTCTTCTCCCCCACAGGGACACCTATTGGTTAAGAACTGTACTTTATGTGGAGGTGGTGGAGCCACCATCCCTGGAGGTAGTTAAGAAGAGACTAGATGAGGCACTTGGTGCCATGGTCTAGTAGACAAGGTGGTGATAGGTCAAAGGTTGGACTCGATGATCTCAGAGATCTTGTCCAACCTGGTTTATTCTGTGATTCTGTGTGCTGAATGACTACCTTGAGCTAGCTTTTGTTAGAGATAAGAGCCTGCTAGTATATTGCTTTGAATACATTTTTGCAGCCAGATACCACCACAAGCAACCTTCGAACCTGTCACAATTTTCTCTTCTATTACAATGAGCGTTATTCCTTAAACTGTTAGTGTGAGTCCTTCAAGAGTGCTAGTTTTTGCCAGCAGCAGGTAACATATTCGACTGTGGAGACCCAGAAGGGGGTCTTTCTTACGCTGTTGGTATGTGTCCCTAAATAAGTCAGTCTAAACCCCTCCTATCCAGAGGACTGCTTGGGGAAGGTTCCCTATAACAGGATGCTGGCAGACTAGTCAGGCACAAGAGTCTCAGCTTTCACGGGGCACTGACAGATTAATCGGACACAAAGGGTCTGAAAGAAGCTCCCCTTTCATGTGATACTGTAGGATCTATGCCACAAAGCTCCTGTATTATGGTTTATTTGAGGTCCAATTCTCCAAACTGAGCAAACTTAATTGTGTTTCTTTCTTTTTTTTTCTTCCTTCCCCACCAATTCTTGTTTTTCTTCTACTCAGAATGAGCTTTTCCTGACTTCATATTTGTTCTCTAAGCCTTTGGCACCTCTTCTTTAATCCTTTTTTTAATTTTTTTTTCCTCCATATCTTTTTTTCCTTTTTTTTTTTTTTCTCCAAGAAAACCCTGGCTTGATGACAGCAATCCTCCCTGACTCAAACTTTTGGCTCAAGACTAAAACATTACTGGGATTTTACAGGCCCTGAGGCTATTTAATGCTGCAGCTGTGACAGTGACTTTGAGTGCAGCAGGGGAACAACAACAATTTGGATACTGTTTAGGCATACTGTGAAGAACACCACTGGATTCACTGATGTCTGAAGCTGCCTGAAGTTAAGGAACATCTTACTTTTTGTGATTGTGGGGTTTTTTTCTACATGAAAGAGTAAGTGTATACATACTCCATAAGGTGATTCTTAGCCAGAACAGAAATCTCAGCTTTGTCAGCCTCCCATGCTGGTGGGTAATGCTGACACTATGGGCTGTTCTGGACATTAATGGAGCACTAAGAGATGAGAAAAGCTTGAACCTTTCCTCAGTGGGGCTGCTGTTTTGGATTCATCCTTCATTTTTCTTCCCAGTTCCCGTGAATAGGAGGAAGGCAGGCAAGCTTCTGGAAAACTCCAGCACTAAATTTTTCTGTAGTGCAGTGTGGTAGCACAGAGTGACACACAAGTTTGGATGTTGTTTTGGGAAATAAAGTTTTAATTTTCAGAGTTTCTTCTGAAAGTGTAGGTTTGTAGACAAGATAACCAACGTTTGGAGTAGTTTGGTACAAGGACAGATGAGCCATCAGTTCAACCCTATCCCATTAGAGATACCTGAGAAATAATGAGGAAATGGATCAATCCCTTTCTCCTGTACCACCGTGTCCCAGGCAGGGTAGGAGCAGCTCTACCAGCAACTCTGAAGCTTGTAGCCAAAAAACAAGCAGCCAGTGTAGAACACAGACTTCTTTCTCCAGGAAAAGTTTGTGGATTAATGAAAGAAGAATTGCCTTTGGACTCAAACCAGACTAAAGGCAAGATTGAAAAGTCTGACATGAACAAAATACTCCATCCAGAACACCCACCCTCTCAAGTGATTTGCCCAGTTATTTCTGTTCCTTTTCTTATGTCTGTATGTCACTGGAGTCAAACAAAAATTGCAAGATTGACAGAAAATGATTTATAAGAGGAGGATGTGGCACTTAGTGCTATGGTCTAGTTGACAAGGTGATGGGTCAAAGGCTGGATTCAATGATCTCAAAGATCTTTTCCAACCTAAATGATTCTGTGATTCTGTCAAAACAAAGGACAAGTTTAGTCTATAGGGAACTTGCTATAACATCTCACTAAGGCACTAGCAAAATCTTCTCTGGTTTATCAGGCAGATTTGTTGCTGTCTAACTCTAGGGATCCAAGCTTGTATCTTATGTAAGCTCATGTTCAGTGTGAGCAAACAACAACACTGGACATTGGGGGACTCCTGTAATTGCTTATGTTGGCACAGCTGTCTGGCCACCAGCTGGCAGACACTAGCCTCCTGACCCAGTGCATCACACTGTGTCATGAAGATCAAAGGGCTTAAATTTTTATGCAGAAAATTAGTAGTGATAGAAATGAGAAGCCTGTTGCTTTGTAACAGACAGCTTCCAATGTGCTTGTTATTCAGGTTAGGGAGCACTTGCATCCATGCATGCTGACAAGCTGCCCTGGAATGGGCTGGCTTTTTTAAAGGCTCCCTGGTGTCAGCCTCTCTAAATCTTTATCTCACATAGGAACAGATGGAAATCATTCACACATCTGATCAGCAAAAATCTCAGAATGGACTGGGCACAGTTGTTGACATTTGGCTGGCTATTTGCTGTTTTCTTTGCTAGTTGTTTTCTAAGGCAAAGTACATCTGCACACAGTGGGCCTAAAACTATACTATGCAAAAAAAAAAAAAATCTTTAATCAAAACACCTGGTAAAATGGTAGCTTATTCCAGTAGGAATAATTCCAGACTGTCAGCACTCCTGAGCAATGCTGATAAACAAGAAACTGGCCTCTGGAAAACTTGTGGCTATTCACTGGTTCAGAAGTTCAGTAGTAAGACATGTCCTGGGGATACACCTTGTATCTTGCTTTGTAGCCAGATTTTAAATTTGCATTCGAATTGGAAAAAAACAAGCCCATGGAACTGCAGAATGGATTCCAGCATTGCTGTCATTGCCTTCAAAATACATTGCCTGTGAAAGAAACCTTGCCAAACGTTACCCTGCTCTGCTTGCATGCAGACCAAGAAATATCTATTTTGTTTGTTCAGGGACAATTCTTTTTAAGGGCTCACCTTTTAAAGTAACCAGAATATTTAATAGGTATAATAACAAACTATAGAATGAGATTGGAGTGAAAGCTGGAAAGATATGAACAGAGGCAGGTATAAAAGGGATGAAGGCCTCAGGCTCATGTTTTATTAAAATAACTTTACTAAGTGAACAAAAGATGCTGTACTTCAGAACGCCTGATACAGAAATAGTGTCTTGAGTAGGCAACAATTAGCTAGGTAGATAGTTATTAAGTTTCGAGTTGTGTTATAGACTTGCTTTGGACTATACATGATTTAATTTAAGGTCAGCAGTATTCTCTGAATAGTTCATATAAATACTGAAACATTACATAATTTATCAAATGATTCAATTAATGTAAAGTTTCCACTAGAAATCCCTTTGGCAGAGGTTCTTAAAGAGTTCCCATGAAGTTTTATTTATGCAAGAAATATCTGCCAAAGACAGATACTGGACTACGTCAAAGACTAAGGAGACTAAGGAGACTAAAAATTATTAAAATCCGCTGAGATGGGTTGTTTTAAACCCTAGTGTTTTACACAAAGGCTTCCACTGATTGCAATGGATTTGAATTGAAACAGAAAGATAAAGGAAAAGATTTGACTGATGATGAAAATATCAATAAATTAAAAAAGAGAATTAGTATGGTACCTGGAACTACTTCTAATCTTATTTAGAGGTGCCTGTGTCCAGAGGTGTTGGTTCAGATAAAGAAAGAGTAATTTTATTAAAAACATAAGGCCTGAAGATAAACTTCTAATTTCAATCCTCTTGAAAGCTGCCTCTTGTAATATGCATTTTTATCTGTATAAGGATGAAATTTGGCAGCTTTGCAGTTCTGATTTACTGACAGTAACCCAGAAAATTTTCCTTTAAATTTGTTCAGTCTTAACTGTTTTCCTCAGCTTCATTGTAGAGTATCGGGTGACAGTGGCTGGGCTGTGAGAGTCTGGCACACTCACTCATTCTGGGGAGATGGGTTCCTGCAGAAGATCCCTCCCTGTCCCTCCCTTCCAAGGGGGCTCTGCACAGCAGGGAGCAACAGCCACCCTTGTTGTAGTTCACGCTGCTGTTGACACCACGTGGTCCTCACCTGAAGCAAGGTACTTTGGATCACCTGAATATTTCCCAGTGTTTCACTTTGCAAAAAGGTTGAACAAAGTTCTATATTAGGGCTATTTTATGTGTGCGTGTATGTATATTTTTTTTTCCTGTCAGGGAAATGAATGACAATGACAGTTTTTCGAAGACATTGAAAGTTGCATCTATTTTTTCAATGGAAGATCCTCCACTGCTTCTTTCTGGATATTGCAAACTCTCAAATCTGACTCTAAGTGTCAAAAAAAAAAAAAAAAAGGTAGTAGACCTTCTCAGGAGCATAATTAGCATAGCTAGATCTTTGCTTATTAGCTGTTTCTATTTTGTTAAAAGATGCTAAAATGTTCCTCTGAATGTTCCACATGCAGACCATTTGGCACCTCTAAATTAGTGATACGCATCTATTATATAACAATTGTAAATCATCAGTGATAACTGTGTCATCTAGGGCAACAGAAAAAATATGTACTTGATGTTTTATTCAGCAGCAGGTTATTATAATGGCACATTAGTGCACAGTGAATGTAGTTCTTTCTCCATAAAATTTTTATTAATTGCATTAATTAGTATATTTTTATTTTTAAAGCATAAAAAGCTTCTCATGCCAGGCCCTCAATACTTGCATATAATTTAAACTTATCATAAAACGTCATGATAGTCTGTCTACTCATTTACTTTCAATTACATAGAAATATGCATAACTGAATGTAATAAAACAGACCCATTTCCAGACCAGTCATAATAAACCTTCTTATCTATCGTTATGCTCTTCCCTAAGTAGCAGAAAGAAAGACAGTCTTTGGATGTGCTAGGAAATTAGTAACTACAAATGGTATGAGGAGCAGACTGAGAAAGAGCGAGGTTGAGAGTTTAACATCAGTGTCAAGACATGTGCTAATTTTCCTACAATTAGGATTTTAACCTCAGTGAATGATGTAATCAACATCAACTTTTATAAAGCTGCTGGCACCATCTATCATTTATGATCGCTAGATTTCATGAGACGCTATTTTAAAGCTTTACTTTTGTGTAAGTTATTCTCAGGTTTTCTAGGTAGTTATAAGTCCTTCATTTATGGTATTAGTATTACAAAAGCAAAAGCTATGTTTTCTGCTGAGATAAATGAAGAGAGAAAGGTGACTTTAGTGGGCTTTTGATGATTTATGATGAAAATAAGGGTTGATTCTCAGAGGCAAAGGTGATTAAATTTTAACAGTTCAAAAATTCTGGTGTGTGTATATATATTATCTGTATCATTTATTTTATATATACACATGATCATAACCATATTTAATAACCCACTACATTCTTTTTTATCTGGTTTTATGCCTACAGTACTAGTGAAATAGTAATGAAATAGCTAATTTTTTTACCAGAGTTCTCAAAGATTTTAACTTAGTTCTTTTCCAAAAGCTAATGGTGGTAGCAAAAGTACAAGGCTGCTGCAGTTATATAAAGTATAGGATTCCCTTCCTTTGCTGAGGATTGAAATGATTAATGAAAACATTACATCTCCAGAGAGTAGCCCTCTAGCAAACTTCCCACTAAACGTATCCATTAAAAGCTGGCATACAATATGCCGAAAAGATTTAAAGAATTGTACTGGAAAGCCGTCTGGGATTTCGGTGTTTCCCAGAGGGTAGTTTTTTTATGGCATTAACGATCTCCTGTAGAGAAATCTGCATCTAATCATTCTCCATTCCTGCATGACTCTGTGCAGTGTGGCATTCTGCGGTATATATTGCTACATATGTACTCTAGGGTATTCAATAGCTGGCAAATTAGTTGAGCTGGTTATTTACTTTTGCAGAAATTATGACTATTTCTGCACTTCAGCTCCTGCCTGATGAAAGAAATAACAGTTGTTTTCCAAAGTTTTAACATTGAGGTTATCCTCATACTTGGTAGGGTAAGGTTTACAGGCTTAAAATCACTGTAAATATGCTTTCTTGTATCATGGTGAGTGTTTCTTCCCCTTCATGCTAGAAAATCAGGACCAGAGAAATGAGTCTGAAGCAGTGACCTAAAGCTGGAAAATGGAAGAGATAAGAAAATCTAGGAGGACAATGCAGGTCATAATCAGACAGCAGCCTTGCCATGCTTTCTGCTGTCTGGCAGGGTAGTGTGTATGGCAACTTGGAAGGCATAAAATTTCAGAATCATCCTCTCCTTCATTCCTTTAAACCAGGGAATAGGAAAAGTTCTGATCAATAATCCATAGGCTAGGAAGCCAGGAAGGTGATCCCTTCAGCTGCCCTTATCAAGTTCAGGAATCATTCCTTATGCCAACATTCATCATGTGCATCTTTTTGTGCCACTAAACAGGTTTTTCTGCCCATCTAACTCTTCTGCCCATCCTACAGCTCCTTACAGAATCTTTCAGAAATTTTAAAATATTTCATTGGCTCATTTTCTGTTGTGGAACAGATAGGAATGAGAAGCAGATGGTTTTAATGACATTTTAGTTTGTTTCCTGTTTGGTAAAGTATGAGTATCTCTGTGTCCTCTGTTCAAGCTCCTTGAATTTGTAGAAGGCATGCATTGCAACAATGAGTAGTTTAAAGTAACGAAAAACTGCATTTGCTGGATTTTACATATGGCTTTTAGGGTGGAAAAGAAATCAATATTGTTACCACCTGCTACTGTAAACTCTCTCTGATAATCTCATATTTTTTATTATTATGTTAATGTAGTTCAAGCTATGGTTCATCAGTGTTTTCAAACTTACCAGGATAGTATGAATGTATTATAGAGACTAGTTTATACTTTCTCTCACACTTGATAATAAAGTGAGTGACATTCAGAAGATGTGCGTGGGAGGGAATAAGTAAAGCATTTTATTTTTTTCTCCTACTAGCATTTTTTACCCAATTCTTATAAAAAATGTTTAAAAATTTAATAATATGAACCAACTGAATAAGTATGTTTCTCAGGTAGGTTTATATACAATGTTGCTGCTGCATATCAAATACACAGAAAAGAATTATTTCTTTTAATTAATTCTTCAGCTGTGAAATTAATTAATGAAATTAAGAAAATTAATTCTTCAGCTGTGCTAACCTTCATTTAAACAGACTGGCCTTTGTGGCACAAAAGTAAATATTGCATCCCATTTCTGGACAAACTAACTTTAGAATTTAAGAGCCATAAAGGGAAATGAATGGGAAAATGACAGAATCTTTATTTTCCCAATGAAGAAATTAACTTGTGTGTGAAGAAATAATCTTTTGCAGATCTGTTACCAAGTCTTACTTTAGTGCAATCATAAAAGCAGTCTATTCCATAGTATTTTCAACTGTAGCTCGTTAAAAGTTTTATTCTATTAATGCTAAGCTAAACTAATTATAACTGAGCTAAATTTTCTAGAAATCATTTAGCATACCTATTCACAGCATCTATAACATTGACTTCAAATCCTTTCGCAAGGTAATTTTTGTGTTGCAGTAGTGGGAGAGGTAATTAGAACCTGCTCTAGTAAGCATTGTGTCGTACTACTTTCAATGGTGTGAGAATGATACCTGGAGGTGTAATTGCCCTTATGTTTTTATGGATTCTTTTAAGATCAAAGCTATCAATTATGAGAGACAAAGACATTTAGACAATAAGAACAAGTGTATGCATCAAGCAAAGTCAGATAAAGGTAAATCTGAAATTGTTTCAACTTGCAAGAGGAAACTTAATGTTTCTACTAATGTATTACTTTAAAATAATTTTAAAAAGTTCAATAAAAGTATGGATAAGAATCCTGTGCTTCTCTGAGTTTATTATACAAACTAGACTGTGTTTCTAAACCACTATATCAGCTTGCATTACTGTTAGACTTGATTTCTAATTGTACAACTAGCCAAAAATTCACCTCCTACCTCCATAAATGTAAAGTCTATCAAGGCTAGACAATGATATACAATTAAAGGTTTATGTAAATCAAGCTTTATGTAAAATAAGAGGAATGAATTTATATGAAACTCAGGATCAAGATATTTGGTTGCAATAAGAAATTATCAAAGAAAATATAATCAAAAGTTTCTATTTTCATAATAACATAACCAGGTTTTTAAAAATACACGAAAAAAAAGAAAAAAATCCCCTCTCCCTGTTTTTTGTTATAAAACTGCTCAGTGTTGTGCATATTCTTTCCTTTCTTTCCTTCCCGCATTTCTATGAATAATAAAGGAGTTATTTATCTGTACATAGTAAAAGACTTTAAAATATCAATAAGGTATCTTCTAGACCTTTGAAGTGTTGCAATAGAAATTAGTATTATTTCTTTTAAAAAAAAAAAAAAGTAGTGTGGTTTTGGCTTATTGCAGTTAAAATGCTCTTTTTTTTGCACTTGAATAATTTGTATTTTCCATGAAATAAAAATACAGGGTGATTTTTTTTGTTTGGTTTTTGTTTTTGTTTTTGTTATTTTGGTAGCCAGACTTCCTGGAAGAATTTACTTGAATATTCACAGTGATCATTCTAAAAAGAACTTGAATTTTTAACATTTGCTGTAAATGTCTTATGCAGGAACTACATATGAATCTGCAACATAAATAAACTCATGCCTTCATAAAAGTATTTGATTAAAATGAATCCACCTTGCTCATATTAAGTTTACATAATTATTTTTTGTCATAAATCCTTCTAGTAAATTTAAGGGTGGAGGGAATTATGAATTAAACTGCTCTTGGTACCATTGCTATAATCTCACCTAGAATTCAGTATAGTGTAACTCTAGGAGATAACAGGTCCATGAATATTTGCCACTGGTTCACTGGTTGGGGAGCAGACCAGGCCTCCAGTTTGCACAGTCATCATTTGAGAACAAGACTTTTACTGTCTATGAGCAGGTGCAATAAATATTGCAGTGTCCCTTGAGAGTTCTCAGGGACTTGTAGTCTTTCAGTATGACCAGCTATCTGTTACACAGTGTACATTTTAACCTGCTGTACTCCACTCAAAGAAGGAAAGTGGTTTGAATTCTTACTTCCCTGGTTTTTAAGTGAAAGTGAATATCTGATGCCACGTGTAGAATAAATATGATGTGAACACCGCTCGTCTGACTGTTTTACCTCCTTGAATCAATTTTTGATCTACACAAGAAACATTACAAAATTTTCCATTGCAGTGAGACAGACTCCCCTGAACAGATTTTAAGGACAAAACTTCTAAAAGAGTTGTTTTAAATTTAAATTTCAGCTTCACTTGTAGGTTCATTCAACTTTGAATGATGGGAGGAAACTGCAAATGTAACGGAATGTCCTAGTGTTAAGGCACAGGTGCTAGAATTACTTGAATGGTGATAAATTTACATTGCAAATGTGATAAATCTGGTGTAGTTCTAATGCTACTATAATGACTATCAGCTGCATGCATGAGGACAGATAAAAACTGTTAAATGCATATTCTTAGTGCATGGAAAATGTATTCTCTCAGCAGTTTATGTACTGCTTGATATTCATTTATGAGGGCTTCTCTTCACACCGGAACTTTCATTTCTATAGAAATTTCCTTTGCAATGTTTTATTTGTAAATGACACTATTTGGTTATTAAGACTGAATACATGCTCATTAAGCTTCTTGGTAATATGAACATGTATGGGAGTTTTGCAAGGTACTTTTCATTTTCAAGTTACTTTTAGTCAGCTCTTTCTTTTCTGGCAGTTTCCTGCACTGCAGCAAAGTCATTGCTGACAAAGCACGAGACAACAATAGCAGTGAAAATGGCAGTCTGAGAGATGGCTGATATCTATAGTACTAAATTCAATGATGTATCTTCAGATAATTGTTTTGGTTTACCTTTCATGTGTGGTGTTTAGCAGTCAAGAGAGAAAGCAAATAAATGATGCACAACATGCTTGAAAATCAGTCCTGTGCAGTCAGCAGAGCTAAGCTAAGGCAGACTCCAAATGTCTCATATGACATGAGGTTTCCTAGAGTACTGACTGAAATGCTGGGTCCTTTAGTAAAGATAGCTAGGATATTACTTTTTGATATTTGCAATGAAACTACCTGCCTCAAAGCAGCCATCCCCACCCCGTGTTAGCACATATGCTTAGCATGTATGTGGATGTTTGGGCAGCAGTGAGGTAAGGAACTTTGTAAGTTTACTACCCTACTTGCAAATATGGAAGCATCTGCCTAACCAGGAAACCTGGATAGAGATGCAGCAGAGCTGGGAGGGCTGGGCATCAGTGGGGGTCGCACTGAAGCCTTACATTTCTGTGGGATGGTCTCCTCCCTCTCCCTTTGCTTTTTGAGCTACTGCTGTCCTCTCATGGGCTGCAGCTCACTTGCACATCCCAGGTGTTCGTCTGTCTGAAGGTGTCTTGGACAATGGGAAGCAGGAAGCCTTGGAGGTAGGTCCGCTGTGGAAAGTGGACACTCACCCTGTCTGCCTGGTTAAGAGTATTGAGACCAGCCAGAGTACCGGTTTATGTGGCTTGGTCTATCCCTGTCACATATGCATTCATCATTACTATCTTTAAGCTTGTGTCTCTCAATGTTTGCCCCAAAACATCTTATTTCTGTGTCTGGATATTATTGATCTTTTACGTCTTTGACTTTCTGAGAGATGTGGTTGCTCAGCCTCCAGTGGGGAATGTGATGGCTGCATCCAGCTTACTCTGGACTTTTGGAGATGGATGGCAAAATGGTAGCCAAAGGCTATCTGGAATGGTGACCTAGACATATTAGCAGTATGTCAATATGACTATGAGTCAATAATTCTATTTACTTCATAAATATGGAGTGCCCTAGGGCCCCTTGAGGTCTTTTGAAGTGCAGCAGCCTGCACATCAAGATCTTGCCTTGAGTAGAGACAGCTCTCAAAGTTACTCCTCGAAGTTGAGACATTCCTTGCCCTAACAGATTCTTGGTAAGGGATTAACAGCATGCTAACTTTGAAATCTTAGCTAAGATTTAGCTAAATTTAGCTAAATAAATTTATCACTAAGATAAGTGATATGAAGGATTGATTGCATATATATAATCCTTTAGACAGAAACTGTTGACCCAGTCTGGGACTGAGTCTGGATCCAGCTGCACCTAAACCACCCTCAGAAAGGAGTTTAAATGCAAGGGAATCCTTTCTGAACCTCATGACTTGATAAAAGGGTCTCCCTGATCATTTTGTCTGACCCCATCTATGCTGTAAATAATCAAGTGTACCTTGACATCCTGTCTTGTTAAACCACTATCACATTTACTATCAAATTTTGTTAAATCGCTGGTTTATATCAATAAACATATCGCTAGTTCTCCCTTGTGAGTGAAATGTATCACTCCATCCACAGCAGGTTCATGGAACAGTTCACATGCATCAGTGGTAACTTCTAAATGTGGTGCATACGTTGCACCTGTTTGAGTCTTGTAATGTAGCTTTGTAGTTCAGAGTGGCTGTCCTTAAATCTCTTTCCCACCCTCCTTCAAAACCCTGTTTTTGGAAGGACTAGGGAGGAGATGACAGAAATAACTCTTCTCTTCTGCAGGGTTGGCTTGCTTGGCCTCGTTAGGAAACTGAGAGGTTATGGCCTTTCCCCTTCGTGGGAAATGGAAGAGATTGTAAAGATGTGGTATTCCAATGGCAGAGCTTATAGTGAAGTACTTAATGTTATGGCAAATTATTTGCTTGATAGCTGCATTTTATCACTTCAAAGTAAATGAAATCAGTAGTTTGAAATGCTTATAAAGTAATGTATTTCTCCATGTAGGGAAAATGAAACAGAAAAACGCAACAACATACTTATCAGCCCTTTTATAGACTGGAAAAAATAATCTCGCTATTAATGTTGAAAGTAACTAATGATTTGAGTATAGAAGTTATTCCTAGTTCTAAATTTCTTTTTTTTACATTGAAATGGTAATTCAGTGTATTTGCCCAGGCCACATTTCTACACTGAGTAAAAGAGCATTGAATGGTTATTCTAATGTTTTCAATGTTTATTAAGTCTATTAAAAACTGATGTTCTTTTTCTGATAGTCTTGTTTTAATAAAGCCCATTTGGTTTGGACAAATTAATTTGAGTAAAGTAGACAGTAATATCTTAGTTGACACTATTACAAGGATTTTACAGGCAAGGTTAATTAGAAATATGAGCCTATAGTTACTGCACTTACCCCACATCTTTACCATGCTTTAAAATAACACGCATTATAATGCTTCAGAGCAATCTTGCTATTTTACCACTCTCAGAAACTTCCCATAATATCAGCCTCAAATTTCCTTTATAAATATTACGTAATTAGGTCTACAGTTTTTGTGACTCTAGTATTTCCCTGATAGTAAAAACTGTGTTGTATCTGAGAACACTTCTCTATTTAAAAAAAACTGTTAAAAAAAAAAGATATTATTAAGAACAGAATATTGAACTTGTATTACAATGTGGTTAATCAAAACTTTACCATCATTAGAAAAAAATAATTTAAAGGTGAGGTTTTGTAAAAACAAGTCATATGTTAGGAAATACTGAAGGGGAATCATGGAAAAACTTCAGTCACTCTGAAAAGTTTCCATGTGAAAGTAGCCCTTCCCTTGTGAGCTGCTCATGGACAGTGCAGGCACCAGCTTACAACCTACTTCTTTGCCTAAATATGGAAGTATTCTTGTGTTTTCCCGTGTACTGATTTACACATGGGGTTTGTACACTGAACCCAATTTTAAACCGAAGAGTGCTGTCTATACACTGTACTTACAGTGAACATAGTGATTTGAAGCCACTCTTTCAGCAATTAAAAATCAGACTTCTGATGTGTTGCTGAGAAAGGGTGGGTTAAGCACTTTCCTGTTGAGATACCACAGGTTAATACAATGGCTCTTTGCTCAGAGCTTGGTGAACGCAGGGAATGCTGAGCCCTAGTCAGTGCAATGGCAGATTACAAAAGTATTTCTACTATAGCCATAAACCTAGTGTAAATATAATTTCAAAAGAAGGCAGATCATCTCAATTTGAATGTTCCTGCATGGATCAAAAGGAATGAAGGAAATGTATTATAGACAACTAACAGTGTCATTGCATCAGATTAAAATATTCACATTCTCTACTCCAATGACTATATTGTTTTCCTTTAAACTTCTGAAACTGTCCCTCTCAGGGAAAAAACAATAGAATTATGCACACTTCAACACTTTTTTCTCAATAAAGCTAGATATATTTCTTGACACTTCTGTTAAGGTTTATTAAAAAGAATAAAAAATACTTTAATTAGCTATGAGAGGTTTAGCTCATTATTCAAAAATGGTCTAGGCTCATTATATATTCCTTTTTTTAATACCATATTTACTTCAACAGGGAGTCTAGATAATTTCTTTCACTACCATAGTCAAAAATTTTGTCTTAATGTGAACATTTTTTTAAAATAATATCTAGTAAATTAAAGGCAAACAACTAATTTTTTTCATAAAAAATAGAATTAGAAGTGAATACATCATTAAACTAAATCTAGAAGTATTTTGAATCAAATGCATGAGGAGGAGGCTTTTTATTCTCTGAGTTTTATTTTACTTATTTTTAGTTGCAGTATGTAGCAGGGCCAGGAGCTGGACTCAATGGTCCTTGTGCATCCCTTCCAACCCAGTATATTCTGTGATTCTGTGATTCTTCCATGCAAGTTCAAAAGCAATGCCTTGAGCAAGGATGGGAGTTCAGGACCACTTAATTTCCCAAAGGTACACAGAATACAGTGACATAGATTCCATCTTTCTTATTCTTGTCCTTGACTATTAGATACTTGTTAAGAAATGACATTGCTTTGACAGGAGGGACAGGTTTTTTCTCCTTCCAAGAATAGTCTACTCTGGTAGAGTTGGAACAGCTGGTGAGATAGAGCGATTTCTAGGATCAACTCCAGTTTCTCCTGCTTTTGTCAAAGAAACCAAGACCACTCTTGAAATTCCATGTAAAACAGTGTCTTTGTGTTAAAACCCCAAAATTTTAAAGTACAATTCAAATACTGAGATTCATATTAGCGATCTTATAGTTTGAATAACTATGTTGCTTCCCTTTGGAGACAAAAAGGCTTGAATATTGGCTTTGCATCAACTTCTTGTTTCTTATGTTCGTTCGTGTACTTATGTCTGTGAGGACTAGAGGGGTTTTTTTGTCTTTTTTAGTGAAAGCTCAGATTCCTAAACCCAAGATACAGTCAAATCAAAATTAAAACACTCATATCGCATCCTGAAACAGACCAAGTGTGACTCTAATTTATAAATATGCAGACTTGACAAAGAAGAATTAATGAAAACTTTTATTTGCATATAAATTCCATCTGTCACATAAAATTCATAGTACTAGTTTAGGTAGGATGTCATTAGTTCCCCTGGAAGCAGTGAATAGTAGGGAAACGGGGAGTTCAAGAAAGTAGGATGTAATGAAAAGTTTTTGGGAACATGCTCTAAATCACCTTAGCTGCATTAACAATGTGCACCTCTAGTAGATTTGTCCTTATTTATTTGCAGTCAGGAATACCAAATTGTATAAAAAGTGATTGATTTCCTTTTAACCTGAAAACTGTCTGGAGTAAGAACTACTCTTTCTGTTCTGATTGCACAGCTAGGTCAGTCAAGGTCTGGGATCCCTAGGTACTACTGCAGTGAAGGTAAATAATAATTATGAGAATGAACTAAATTATTACCATTTCTAGTAAAAGCTTTTAGCAAAAGAATGGCTCTGTAGGTAATGTAATTATTATAATGATCTGAAGAAGGGGCTAAGAAATGTAAAAGTAATAGATGATAAGAGAATAAAGAGTGGAAGCAAGTATAGCATTACCAGCCATATTGGGAAAACAAATATGAACTGTTCATAGATCTTATTTCAGAACTAATTTCGTATAACATACAACAAAATAAACATATAGCTCTAGCTGTCATTAGGGACAGCTCAGTGGAAACATCCACAGAGTGTTTAGCAGTGTCTATGAAAGTGCCATCACATCTAGAGAAGAGAATATAACAGAGATGTTAGAGAAGAAAAAAATGGTTAAATCGTTTGAATTAAGAAAATAGTATGGAATGCTGAGTCCAGTTCTGCTCACCCTATTTCTTTCTTGCTCCTCCTCCCCTCAAAAAAAAAAAAGAAAAAAGCACAAAACCCCACAATTAAACCCCACAGAGTCAAATATAATTGTTGTAGAAGGTGGAGTCAAATAAACTAAAATCTGGATGAAGCTGAACACTTTGAAATTATGTTTAGGTCAGAAGAATGAATTCTCTAGGAAGGAGATGGGGGCAAGAATTCGTAGATTTTGCAGACAAGGAGGTCAGGCAGATACTTATATTCAAGGCAGATACTTATATTCACTCCCCTTTAATAGGAGACAGTGAAATTAAATTATAATACATATAAAACTATTTTAAAATAGTTTTATACAATGTTTAATTAACCCAAGGAACTTGGTGTTATAATGTATTGGTAGAGAAAGATGCTTAGTAGAGCTAGAACTAACAAAAGACTTTCACAAAGATAAGACCAACTGGTATTCAAAATACTGCTAAAAATAGTTCAGAGAATAGAAATATTCTTGCTTTTGAACACAAGAGGAACACTAAGTAATGTGCTTAAGAGGCTTCCTCATGTGCAGTTTATCACTCTCGGTGTTCTTTTGTGGTTTACTATAAGCTGGAAAGCAGGGAAAATGATACTGATTGCTGGTGCAGATGGGCTGCCTCATCTCATATGGACTACAGTCCTTTTCTGATTATAACAGCTCTAAAGTTCTTTTGGATATAAGAATATCTGGGGTTCTTAATCTTCTTTTTAAGTCAGAGTTAGAGAATGGTAAAGAAAATTTACTTCTTTCTGTAATAATTGTATCACCATTTTAGCAGTGGAAAAATGGAGAACAAAAAAAAGGAGTTGGTTCTAAAAGGAGAAGTAGCAAATAATAATTTATTCATTCTTTTGCCTATATGGAAAATGAAAAAAAAATCCACAAACTTATAGTTAAAAAAAAAATCAGAGCTGTCTATTGAATATCTCTTATCGTATGTCTAGTTGAGTACAATATATCAATGTTATGTATATGCCATTCTGCAAGTGCAATTATCAATTTACAATTCTGTTCAGGTATATTAAAGAAATAATAGGGCCAGAAGAGGTCAGAAGGTCATCTTGGAGATATTCTTACCTTAATGTAGTATCAAAACTACCCAAATCATATCTGACAGGTGTTTGTAAACGCCTCACTTCCAGTGAGAGGTATCACAATCTTTATGTTAACCTGGTGCTTCCTCACTGCTTAGCAAATTCCATCATGATGTCTAATCTAATTATATTGCAATTCCATTACATTTTAACTGGCTTCCGATTACCCTTAATTTCAAGAACTTGTCTTAGAAGGTACATCACAGTTCAAATTGACTTTTAAAAAACAGAAAAAACAAACCCAACCTGAAGCAAAGCTTATTCCTTGAAAAGGTATGCTTGTGAATATAAACAGAGTGAAAAGCTATTTAGTGCTGCCTTACCCTGAATGCTTTTCTGAGGAATGTCAAGTTTGTCCATCCTACTCCAAACAAATATTAACTCTGTAATAAACATTAAGGATTTCAAAATCAGTGGTGAACTGTTTCACTGCTTACAGACATGACAGAAAGCAGCAACCAGTGTGTTCTACAGTCTCCTCAGCATTTTTGTGTTTGAACTACTATCTAGCTCTATACATCTGCTAAAGTTTCTGAATGTCCTCTAGCTACTTTTTAGGGCATATTTTCTGTATGAGGTTCTGTAGAACACTGAAAAATAAAAAAAAAAATGGAAGAATATAATAAATTGAAAACTGAGTATCAAGATGAATATTGGAATGAATATTGTTGGAGGTAATACTATTTTTTATATTTGATGCAGTAAAAATC
Source organism: Cephalopterus ornatus (assembly GCA_013396775.1). Lineage (NCBI taxonomy): Eukaryota > Metazoa > Chordata > Aves > Passeriformes > Cotingidae > Cephalopterus > Cephalopterus ornatus. Next base: position 29,557 of record VZRE01017887.1, read on the forward strand.
TAGGGTTTTTACACAACATCATAATCACCACAGAATTCAAGGAGTTTATCCCAGGTCTCATGTTTGAATTTATGTATATATAGTAGGTTTTGATTTTAGCTGGTGATATGAAAGGGAGAAAAACTGTATGATACATGGAACGGAGAGTGAAATGCACAAATCAATTTACCTAAAAATTGGTGGATTTTATTAAATATGGGCAAATTTGTTTATAGTTCAGTTGGGTAAAAATCCTCACTCCAGTAACCTGGGTTGCAAATTCGGTAAAGAAATGTGGCCATGTCACTATTATGGTGTCATCTATTACAGAGGGGTGATTTCAGCTGAGGGGGATAATGGGCATCTATTTCACAATCTAAATTGTGAAAGCAGTCCATCCTCCCTAGAGCCACAAGGACTAGCAATCACCAATTTTTCCATTAATTCTTCTCTATATAAATATTTTTGTGAGAAACAGAGTCTCAAACTATTATAAGTTTTAGAATAGGAATTTATTTATATGATAAAAGTAAGCAACGCTGGGTGACAGGAGGAGACTTGCTGCTAAAGCCTGCCACCCCAAAACAGTGAAT
>VZRE01017908.1:0-15051 GCA_013396775.1 Cephalopterus ornatus
TTGTTAGGCAGACAAGCAAAGATAAAAAGTTTGGGGTTTTGTTCTGTGCTAAGAGGGTGTTAGTGGCTGTCAGCAACTATATCTCTGATCTCCACTGGGCAAATAATTCCAGCAGTCACCAACTGGGGTCTTGCACACAAATCTCATCTCCTGAAAGACTGGAAAGCCACTCAGGAAGGAGGGATTTTAACTAGCAGTCTAGTTCCAGGCAGGATCAAAGACAGAGCTCTTAGGTAATAAGGCTGTTTGTAAAGTAATGCATATTTTATTATTTTTATTTATTTATTATTAGGAAGTGACCTACTATTTTTACTGTACTCTAACAGCTGGAATATGTCTACAGTTTTTGCTACAATGCTCACATTTTACAAAAAAGTGGTGGTATCTCTTCCTGGCCTAAGGCAACCCAGCAGAGCCTTGAACCAGGGCAACCTGTTTGGATCAAGGAGTTGGAGTGTGAAAAAAAAATTACATTGCATCACCACCCTGACACAAGTAAACAGCAGCATTTCCCAGGCAACATGACACAGTGCAAAAATGGAGGAGGTCATTAAAAACAAAGTTTCTCAAATGAGACAAAAAAGCTTCTCCTTTTTACAAGGATTAAAAAAAGATTGTGCAGTCTTTTCTCGTTATAACACCACAAAATTAAGAGGAATGTGGAAACAACCACTTACTATGAAACAATCAACCAACAACTTCACTTTCTCAGTTTGTTACTAAATGTTGCATGTTCTTATGATGTAAAAATTAGCTATTTTGGATTTAACACAATATAATTTCAGTGATGTTCCTTTGTTACTTTTGCTGACAATTTATTTAAAGCTTGATGCAGTTCTGTGGTGTGAATTCTCAGTGCCTGCTGAAAACTGGACAATATTAGGGTACATATGCTAAGATATTAAGAGTATCTCTACTCTCTTACGGGTGAGTGACAGAATTATCAGTTGAACGCACACCAAAGGGAGATGACATTAGAATCCAGGCATGAGAAAAGTTTTGTGTCTGTTGAAGTAAGTAATTCCAAAACTCTGCACAGAAGAATGAATCACTCAAACTGCAAACCAGCTGTTTTAATGAGAACAAACAGTCTACTGCGCTTGGGACTATTATTTTAAAAGGATTAAAGCACTATTGTGTAAGAGAATCAATTCTATTTCGATTGTTTTGTCTATCTTGGAGATAAACAGATTGACTTACTTGCAACCATAAACTAGCCAGAACTCTATGGTCAGGCAAAAGCAGTATGGGATCAGAGGCTGTCAAAGAATGTCTAGATTTGACAGGTGGCAATCCAGCTCTCAAACCAATAAACGCAGTACTTGGGTTCTTGTGGCATTGGTTTTGCTAAACCTGAAGACCAGATATTAAAATCTAGAATGCTAGAACACAGTCTGAGATTACAAGAGGAAGGACCAACTGAATAAGCTGCATCTCTGAGTCAGCAAGAACTTTGGTAAATATTCAAAGTGAGTTTTTGTATTTGAACTAAAAGTTTGTCCACTAGTTGTTCATATTTTCTGTGTGCTAAAAATATGGAAATGTGAAAATAAACACATAGGAGGTCAAAAGCTGCAAGCCATTCAAAAAATAGTACAACAAAATACTACAACAAAAATAGTACAACAATGAATGAAGATCCAGAATACTGGAAATCCAGAAAGACTTTCCATTCTTATTTGTTTTGGGAACAAAAACTTTCCCTTCTGGAATACACTCTTCAATATTCACACATGCAAGACAAGAGACTTCTTCTCTTAAAACACTGTACATCATAAGAGGAAGAGAGTGTTTACCTTCACTAACAAAACCACAGCCATCAGCCACAGTGCAGTGATTCTCCTCTACTCAGCACTCATGAGGCTTCATCTGAGACATTGCATCCAGTACAGACATCCAGACATAGCCTCAGTGTAGAACAGATGTTCAGAAACTGAGGGGAGTTCAGCATCATCTGAATGGGTATCATCTGCACGCACCACGTGTGAAGAGACACTAGAAGTTGGTTTGCTTAGTTTGGAACGGGGTTAAGAATGGGGAATCTAACTGCAGTCCCATATGTAGTAATTTTAGAAATTAAATATAGTTCTCTGACAGGTGTTTTTAGATCATCCTATTAAATACTACAGATCTTACCTCTTTAGAAAGTTTACCTTATAACAAAGAATGATGTTTGGCAACAAATAATAACAATCCCTTTGCTGAAGAATTGACAAGGAATAAAATTTCAATCCATCCACGTGCTTTCAATTTCTCCAAATAATTCTCACAGGGACTTGACCCACATGAAATTCCTAGAAGTTGGCCACACCTTTTAGATGGCTACTGTTCTTCACTCTTAGAAGACCTAGATCTGGATGCATTACTAATTTCAACAGATACTGATTGAAAAGCATTGAGAGTAGCCAGAAAGATGATCTAGATAACTTGCTAGCAGGCCAGTAAAGTTCACAAGTGACAAGGCTAGTGAATGGTCAGTCTTGGGATCTGAAGACTGGCTGGCCTTTTGTTTATCAACACCAGTTTAAAAGTGCTGCAACTGGAGTGTGATTAAATACTTTTAAACAATATAAAGTATTCCAGCACAAACTTCAATAGCTCTGAAACTTTAAAAAGAGTATAAAACATCCATAAAGATCAAGTATAGAACTGAATACCCAAAGAGTCCGGAGATTTTGGATAAAAAAGTGCCACTTATTAGTCAGTTACACCTCCAGACACCCCCATTCAGAGCATCACGTAGCCATCGGGCTCTTCGTGCACAATCACAGTGCTATTGTCAGATAATACAAAGAGCTAGATTAGCTTCAGCAGTTAAAATGTGTTTAATAGAAAGTCAATACATTAATTTTGCATTAGTGGTTGCATAGCCCATTCTCTCAGAATCTAAGACAGCATAAAAACACAAGGCTGGTATAAACTGTGTATTAGTTGCATATATTTTAAATAATGTGACTGAATGGCTATCATGTACCCAACATTACAATTCATCTGTGAGCAATCCAGTAGTGCAGAGATATAGTATTAATGATTGTGAAATTGTGCCTCGACTCCATGGTGTAAATTTAATTGTGAAACCATAGCATTAGACTTAATTTATTTCACAGCCAGGTACTGACTGGCTGTGAATTGAATTGAAAATGCTATTTACAGGCCAGTATGCAGCAATATTTCCAAGCAAACAAGAGACTGAAGAGGTGAAGATAAATATCAAAATAGGGCTGTAAATTACCTTGCTGAAAGCTCTTACCCCAAAACTGCCTGGAATATTTCACCACTCTGAAGCCATAACAAAAGGAATCTCATGTGGCATTATTCACAGGATAATAATAACAGTGGTTACTAGAAAATGCTGTTTTTTCTACACTACTCTTTAATACAGCATGGCATCATCTCCCTAATATTGCATTTTCCTGTATAATGATTTTTCTAATACTATTTTATGGAAACCAAGAAACACTTAACGCTGACAGAGATTTACATTCAAAAACTACATGAACTAACTTTAGTTACTTCATAAAATCCCGGCATCTCACTGCTTCTAGAAAAAGCTCCAAGATTTTTTCTAATTGAATGACTACAGTTGAAAGTGCAAAATAAAGCAAGGATTTTAAAATAAAATATAACTTTGTCCCAAATCCTGTTTTCCAGCTTGACCATGGTGGTTTAAATATGCAATGGCTTCATAGCCAAGAAAACATGTGAAATCAATTGTGACTGGAGATTGCAAAGAAAGTAATTAGTTCATGCAGATCAATCTAGAAATCAACATACATCTTGAAAAAGCCAGAGCTTGGGATCAAGACCCTGCAACGGTGGCTGGTGTCCAGCCCTGACATCACTCTGTACTCTCAGAGCCAGAAAGAAAAGAGTCTTTCTTTCACCATCCCTGTAATTCCCAATTAGATGATACCTGGGCTTTGATAACAGCCTGTCCCTGTATTTCTAAACTACCATGTTGGAAGCTATGCAAAATGAGGTAGGGAGTCTCACTCGTAAACCATAGCATGCAAAAAAAAAAGCATTTGAAGTTCACATGTTTTATTGATCTGAACACTTAATCAGAGACAAATAAACTATTCATTGTGCTGAGTTTAGCTGGGGTAGTTAATTTTCTTCCCAGTGGCTGGTGTGGGGCTGTATTTTGGATTGGTGCTGAACAAAGGGTTGATAATATAGAAAGAGGTGGTTTTGTTATTGTTGAGTAGTGCTTATACAGAGCAAAGGCCTTTTCTGCTTTTCATACTGCCATGCAGGCGAGGAAACCGAGGGTGCATGGGAGGTTGGGAGGAAACACAGCCAGGACAGGTGACCCAAACTGACCAAAGGGACATTCCAGACCATATGACACTATGTTCAGTATATGAAGTGGGGGGAAGAAAGAAGAACAGGGGGATGTTTGGAGTGATGGCATTTGTCTTTCCAAGTCACCGTTACGTGTGATGGGGCTCTGCTCTGCTGGAGAGCCTGAAACCTGCCTGCCTGTGGGAAGCAGTGAACTAATTTGTTTTGCTTTGTGTGTGTGGCCTTCCCTTCCCCTATTAAACTGTCTTTATCTCAACCCAGAAGTTTTCTGGCTTTAACCCTTCTGATTCTCTCCCCGATTCTGTGGTGGGGGATTGGGCAAGCGCCAGCGTGGGGCTTGGTGTTGGCTGGGGTGAAACCACGACTCTCATACAAAGAGGAAGCCAAGACTTAGTACAAGAACTACACACCATTCTTCTATATGTGTGTTTGAAGAGCTGGGCATGAAGAGAAGGGTAGCCTTCTTGCGTATTAGGAACAACAGAACAAAATAACAATGTATAATATAGGAATGGTGGAACAGAGACCAATCATTCTCACAGCAAGAAACGCTTACTGCTTTTTTTTCTGAAAGGGACTGACAATGGCAGATACCACTATCTGATTTTTTTCTACCAGTGAAAAGGAATGTTGATGGACTAAGGTGATAGACCAGCATAAGGTTCGTATATTAAAAACATATACTTACAATGAGCTTATTCCTACTGAATAAGGATTTGACTAGAGTGCTTCACTAGTACCATAGAGAAACTTTTTTTAAAATATATTTAAAAAAAAAAGTTAAGTAGAAATGTTAGGTTCTGCAGTGACAAAAACTTTCTGCTCCATCAGTGCAATAAATTTATTTAATGCCTTTAACTAAGTGAACAAATTTTAAGAATCTCTCATTCACTTGATGTTAGGGTCTCAAAGTATGCCCTGTATTTTTCCCAGTACAGCTACTTTTCAGTGAACTGCTGTGAATGCTTTATTATTTGAGCTTTTTTTTTGTAGCTGCTCTTCAGCGAATTGCAGTGAACTTGCTATTTGGGCTTTTTAATTTTTTTTTTGGGTCCCCTATTGGGAAGCCTATCCTTGCTGCACCAGAAATGGTTCCTTCTGCACTACTGTTATCTAATATCAAAGGAAAAGAAGTTGTCCTAAAAACTGTGGATAAATATATGCAGCATTCATTATTGAAATTCTTGTATTCTGTTCTTTAAAACATTTCTTTAAATTCAAGCTTTTTTGAATAACAGGGAGGAAAAAGGCACCTGAAATAAGTAAACTAATTTTAGAGATAATTTTAAACAAAAATTAAATGTGCTCATGGCCATCTGCACTTTATGTAAATGCTTAGCACGAAATAATTTTATTATGGTTAAGATATATTTCAGTGGACAAAATGAAGGGAATGGAACAGGGTAAAAGTATGAGATTTTAGTGTATCCACTGAATTAATACTACACCAGTTTAGACTAAAAGAGCTACAATGGTAAATGCAAATGTATAAAAATGTACGTATATAAGCTTTCCACCATCCTTGAGGATTTACAGTGATATACTACATTTGTTCACAGGTTTGTGCGTCATCTACAGCCCAGCATGAGATTAGACTGGCTATACAGCCTAATGCTTTCTTGATAAGTTTACCTAACCATGGCTCCGATGTTCAGTTCTCTTCCACAGAAAGATGAAATGACTTGCAAATGCTTCTGCTGACTTAATTTTCCTCTTGATCCTCAACAGTAACAGCTGAAGATTTTAAAGTGGCACTTCTAAAAAAGCTTGGGAGACTGTAAGAGTGGTAACTTGCCTCATACATAATTTCCTACTGGCAGTTTACATTTTTTATTAGGAGTAAAGTGCAAATTTGTATAAATGAGTGGTAAATTCAGTTTCCTCACGTTGTAGTGAACAGCCATAACAGCTTGACTCTTGAGATATTTTTATTTATTTTCAATCCAGGCTTGGACATGTTTTGCATGAGAGATGATTGGAATTTCTATACTACCTAGGTTATACTTTCACACTACAATAGAAATGTTAAATCACACAATGTAATATTTTCTTGTGGCCCTCTATATAAGTCTTAAAAAAACCTCCATGCCTACAATATAAAAGAAATTCTATCAAAAAATTAAGACTGAAACCTCATTTGAAAATTACTTGCTCTTCAAAAAATCCAATTAATTAAGAAGCAGGTTTTAGGCAAATCCATCTGTCCATTCCAAAAGACAATTAATATCTTTGCCCAGAACATTAAATCTTACATGGCCACAGAAGTATCGACACTTAATTCAATACTGTATCATCTTGCTAGAAGGAAAATGTAGAATAGCTCTTTTGTAAACCCTATTAAAAATGTATGAGATATTTTTTTATTTTGCAAAATTTAATTTTTTAATCCATAACCCTGAAATATCAAGCAGACTAAAAACCAACACGCATTCTAGGCAAAGTGGATCAGAAGCAGGCAGCATATGTTAATAACAATGGGGCTATTAGCATGGAATCAGAATGCTAGTCTTAACATGAGTAGGTCACGTGTCTGTACAGCAAGTGGACTGACAACATGAATTTTCTCGATATGCAAGCCTTTTGTCCCAAAATACTTTCATGGCAATTGTGACACACATTTTTTATACTGTTAGGAGAAAACAAATAAGTATTTTCATCATAGAATCACAGACTGGCTTATGTGGAAAGAGACCTTAAAGGCCATCTAGATTCAACCTCTCTGCCAGGGGGCAAGGACTCCACTCACTAGATCAGGTTGCTCAGGACCTCATCAAACATTTGAACACTTTCAAAGATGGAAAGTGCAATGGAAGGATTTTCTGTTGCAATACCAGAAAATCACAGGCATATTTAAAGTTTGACTCCATTCCTAATCCAAGATGATCCCAAAGCCCTGGTCTCGAAACCCTTTAAAAACTTACTTCTCAAACTTGAAACCAACTCAATAGTCCAGAAAGAAACACCTTTTGTCATGCTCTGCTAACCATAACTTCAACTCCATTTATTTTCAACCAATTTGAGTCAGTATCCTCTCTTCAAACTCTCCCTTCTCCCTTTATGTACTTATAGGTAAGTATTTCAAACACCTTGGGATTGCTGACAAAGGTACCCGTAACTGCCTCTTGAAACAGGGTGTATGGCCTTCAAAAGTCATCAACCATTAATTTATTTTTCAAAACTTTAACAACAGTATTGAAAGAACCCTTGCATGCATGTCTGTTTAACTGACAAAATAAACTTTGAAATATACTCTGTCATTACAATGTTTGTTTAGTGTTATAGGAACAGGCCCGACTGGCTCTTCAATTTAATTCTACCTCAGAACACAAAACATGATGAATTCTCCAGCAAGTCACACCATAGATCAGAATGCCAGCAATTATGGAACAAAGATTTGGAATGACGAAGGTAGAGGAAATGAGTAGGCAAAGCTTTCCTAAAAAGCTTTCCAGATTAAAAAATATATAATATTTTCAGATTTCTTTTGTTTCACTATGAACATTCTGAAACCAATGACTTTAAAGGTAGTGCATCAGCATCCCCATCAGACACCCTTCCAGATACCAGCTGGATTTCTCAAGTCTCATATGGGTATCTTTGTCCAATAACCCTCAACAGACCCCTATTCATAAGCTTGTCCCATCTTTCCTTAAACTCAAGTAAAATGTTTGTACCCACTTTTTGGGCAAGCCTTTCCAAGGAATTATTACACATGTGACCGTATGAACACTTCAGCTTCAATTAAAAACACATCCTGACATATCATCTCTGTTTATAAAGTTAGTATGAGTCAATGACAGTTGTATTGCTAATCTCAGTAAATGCTTCACATCCATCTGTTAATTGTCATGCTACTGTCAAACTTAGGGGAATATATTAAGCTGCTACCTAAAGGTTATAGTACATTTCATCCACTCAGCTTTAGAAAGATGTATTTTATAATGCAATAATGAGTGATTTGCTTTAACTCCCAAGACACCTTATCTCTCAGTGCAGGTTTTTTTTCCATCTTCAGTCCAGTTTCTCTTTACTGAAGAATCTAATTTTCTCTCTACACACAGAATCCATGATTTGTGAGTCTTTCACTTCCTTTCAGAAAAAAAGAAGATCCTTAATTCCAGGAATGGGCAAAACATGACTCTGGAATGTGAATGAACTCTAGAAAAACATGATTTCCTGCATTTAGTTGTTATCAATACAAAATTACTAAAAGTAAGAATCTACATAGAGTCTGAAAATAATATTTTATCCTGAAAAAAATTTTTTTTATTGTTATGAAATTGCATTGGTAATGAAATGATTAATGCTCATCATTAACCCTCCTGCAAACATTCATTCTTTTCTAAATTATTCTTTTTCAGCACCTGGATAACTCCTTCAATTTTGTATTCCCATTCCTAAATGAGAAACCTCCTTTTTTATAAAACAGTTTTTGTCCTTTAGAGTTAGAAATTCCAGAAAGTTATATTAGCTCTAAGTAAACACAAAGTACAATAATTGATTCAATTGCAGTTTCTTCAGAGTAAGTACATACTATTTCTTTTACACTTAACACTTTGCAAATTTAAGAACCCAATGATTCTTTTTTTAAATCAAATAATGGATATGTTAACTATTAATAAACTTATTATTATTAAATTTACAGTAAAAATAAATTTAAGTAGCAGCAGAACTACTACTAAAAATCACAGACTGCAAAAAGGATGTAATTGATTTATTTTTCTGCTGTCAAAATGCCCACTCCATCTTTAGATACTATAATCTTCCTTCTTTGTACAAAGTCCCTATGCAAGGTTATCACTTGAATTCATCAGCTTACTCTATTTATTTCATAAAAATGTAGTCTGTTGCCATACCATAGAAAATCCCAGCAACCTGCTTCCAAACACCAAACACTGCCTAAATGTGTCTAAATATGCTTCAAGAGTTTGTGTGCCTTTAGGTGACAGCGTATTAGATTACTGCAAAAAAAGATTTCCATTCAGACAAATCTGGTAATGACTTGCAATAGTTGCCAACTGTTTAACAGCTTATGTTAAAAGAACAGCTCATTTCTACACATTTGCAACTGGTTAAAGCTGTACAATATCGAAGAGTTCAGCTGATCCACAGAGAGTAAACTGGGTAAGGTGAGGCAAGTTCTCAAATCCACGAAGACTTTCAGGTAGAATGTAGATGTTACATTCTCATAATATCTCAGCCTCTTCAAACCATTGCAAAGTTGATATGCAACCACATGGTAGGAAGCACCACTACCAAGCTATCCCAAAACTGAATGCACAGCAGATTTCCTTTCTTCTACCAAAATTTCAGAAAGCTTTTTTTCAATAATGAAGCAACAACCTGTCTGAATTTAGTTAGTAAATGAAGTTCCTATTTCTTCAAAGAAAAATAAAAGTTTTTAATTCAAAATATTGTTTATAGCAGACAAAATACTGTTGAGTTGTTTCGTTTGTTGTCAGGGGTTTGTTTATTTGTTTCTGGACCCAAGCAATTAAAATTTTATCTAAAGACATATGAGTAGACTATTCACATGTTTTAATCTTATTTGGAATTTATAGTAAAATAGATAAGAATAATATTGGAACATTCACATATATTAGTATTTAAATCCAATTTATTTACTTTCTAAGGTCGTATATTTTCCCCACCGTAAGCAATGTGATGTGTTTCATCAAGGCTTCTGTTTATCATGTAAAACTTCTAATTAAGAACAAAGAAACATTTTCATCATCTTTATCAGAATTCTGTAATTTTTTGCCTGCAATTGTATTAACATCACTCCAATTAACAATGAGGTTTTTAATAAACACATAGACTTATGTAGACTTATGTTCACTGCTTTTTTGATAGAAATAAACAATAGGCAAGGTTATTATTCTCCTAATACGAAAAAAAAAACCCCAAAGACAACACTATAAAAGCATAATTTACTCTGATAACTTGAGGAGTCATAAAATAACACTCAATGTTTAACATTCTGCAGGAAAGCAGAGAAAAGAGACATAAAAGATGGGAAAAGTCTTCAAGGCACATATTCTACATATAGGGAAATATTTAAAGACACTGAAAGTGATTTTCTCTCTTTGAGTATCTGTCACAACACTTTTCAAGAACAGTATCTATACTTAGGCAATTGTTAATATTAGCATAACAGTTCTCTAAATTTATTCTGGCTCAAGTCTGTTATGCTAATAAAATTCAACACAACAGCAGCACAGTTCTAGCTGAAGATCTTGCTGTGTCTCCTCAGCTGCCTATGCAACAATCTCAAACACAGACTGCAGAGAAAATTTTTGTTCTTCGTTTAGCAAACTTTTCTTCATTGACAGCTTTGTTTTTTTTCTTTTTGTCTTTGCAGTGAAGAAAACAAAGAACTTGTTGAATGCGCATTATTGCCTTAGTCCTTGTGTACAGAGGTAGTTTAGTATTTGATAACTCTGCAAATTTACTGATCTTTGTGTAACAAAAAACAGCTATACATTTGGACAGCTTACAATTTCATAGTACATCTGCAGAATTCATACATAATATATACTTTTTTGAGGTTCATCCAAATAAAAGGCACTGAACAAAGAGCAATCTGTGCTGATGACATGGACGTAAGCTTTGTTAGAAAATTTAATGAATGCTGCACCTAATATCATGTCAGAATTATACTGTAATAGCTAATTTGGATATTTAGAAAGTTCAACCCTCATGAATGGTCTTTGCAAATCTAGTGCCCATATATGCACAAAAATACTGTATTTTAGTCTTTTACATCATCAAGCAGGAAGTGTGCAGGGCACCTAAAATGAGCAAGGGAATACCAATCCTAAGGAATACTGAACACTTCATATTTAGCACTACATTACTGGTATAATCCTATACATCTAAATGTAGAGAAGAGTGACAGTATAAAGGCAATGAGAAAATCAAAAGTAATTAATTATTAAGGTGTTTGCAGATTGTTTGCCTTAGCTCCCTCAAACTCTTTCACACTGTAAGATTTCTTAAGGTTATTATAGAGCATTAATAGAACACAAGCTTAAATACTACTGAGAGAGAAAGATGCCAGGGTAAAAGAACACTGGAATGAAAACAAATGGATATAAATACTCAGGTAAAATTCAAATGAAGGTTTCTAAACACAGTGACAGAGAAGCCTGGAAGAGTCATGCCATCAAAGTAATGGGGCCAAAAATCTGAACTAATTTTATAATGAAGATCAGAAAATTCATAAAGGTGCTATATGACAGGGCAATCTACTGAAAGCAAGGAAATAATAGCACAGGTATCATTTTTAGTTCCAGATTCTCAAATTCTAATCCAAAGAAGGATGCACCCAAAATCAGAAATTATTTCTGAGTGCTGTATCACTAGATATATTAGAATAAAGCAACTTTCAGAAGTATTACAAAATTTTAGTTTCTCAAAGCATTCTAAATGTTAAAGCACACTAAAATTAAGCCCAAAATCTACTGGATATTGACAGCTAAGGTCAGCTAGTGCTACAAAACTCCTCTGAATCTTAAAATCATGAAGACTTTACAAACAAGCAGCCATACTTTGCTCTCTGCCTATTGCTTACAGTGCTTTTGCTAATATGACCCAATATGACATAAAGCTTTCAGTTCTACATTGAACACATCATCAATAGCAACATATACCTCAACTTTATTACACCTGCAAAATCTCAGAAGCAGCTTTGGACTAATGTGAAGTGATAGAATAGTGTATCAGATTGTCACACAGTTAATTTGTTTCTTTTGCTTCAGTGTATGTGACAGCTTGTAAGATAAATATCCCCTCTGCCCAGACTCTCAGTTTAGTGTATCCCCAAGATTATTGGGTATGCTAGCCAGTATCTCTCCCACACCTAATTTTCCATCAAACATTCTAAACCATGTTACACTAAGTGATGTCAGAAATAGCTTAAGGGAATACTGTGTATTGTCACTGTGAAACAGGCACAGCAGGTTACTTCAGAGCATAATCTCTTTCATTAAATTTTTAAGAAGTGACATATCATTAGATGATTCATTCCCTGCAATCTGTATTGTTTTGTAAAATAACTGAAAAAGGAGTTCATTGATCCATATTTTACTTTTTTTCCCTTTAATTCTCTTGGGTGCAGATGAGTCTTCAGAACTCTGAGAAGCAGTTTGTTTTATTCCTGCATTTGAGACTAGTCCCAAAAGGGCCAATCTGCAGCTAAATGAACACAGGCAGAATATTCAATTTTGCTACCATCATAGGACTGATTTCTACATGACAAAAAGATAACATTCTCAGTCAACTCTTGTCCAAATTGAAAATCTCCAATTTTCTATCTGTTTCCATCTCATCTCATCTCCTCAAGCCTATTGCTTCTGCACCTTTTTTTATTCAAATTTTTCTTCAAACGTAGTCTTCTGATGCTTTTTTTCAGATACACAACAGAAACTAATTTTAATTTTCTTTTTGTGTTTTCATTCTGTTAATGGATATAAAAAGAACATTTAAACTGTTTTGCTGAATTTAGGAGACTTTGTAGAAGGATCCTGTCACACTTCAGTAATTGCATATAACTAAACAATCTGTACTTGAGTGAAAACAACCGCAGCTCGTAGGACAATGAATTGTGTAGTATTAGACTCCAACATATACTTAGTACCAAAGTACTGGATATGCATAGGGACACACAAAAAAGGATGAAGCAAAATAGGAAAGGGGACCTCTGCTCATTGGCCACCTGCTTTTCCTGCCTCCTCCTTGGCTATCTTTCCTTCTCTGAACAATAAATCTGTTCTACCACATCACAGTAATAACTTTTCAAAACTGCCACTTTAAGATCTGACATTTCCAAATAGAAATGTCAATTCCAGGCAGACAGGGGAGGAGAAAGAAGGGGAGATAATCTAATGAGAGTAGCAATCCACTTGGGTTTTTTATTTGTTCACTCTTGATGTACTTTGGGATATATTCTTTAATTAATATTACACAAAGATAACAACTGTGCTCAAGGTAATCCTTGTAAAATTTAGTCAGGAATATGCACAGTGATCATGCTTTGATTGCAAGTAGGTTTCATCAGGCTTTACAATGTATTTGGAAACAGGACAAACTGTTCTCCCCTCCTCTGTTATGCTAGTTATTGAAATAAAAATAATTAATTGAGATGAAGTTCTTGCTACGAAACTCTGTAGTTTTAAAAAACTTTAAACTAGGAGCTTAGAAGTTGAACAAATATTCAGGAATAGAAATGTAAGGATGAAAATGTTTGAGACTTCAACTACTGAATATAGGAGAACACCTTGGACGGCATACTACCTTGCAAGCTGTTGATTGTGATCTGCTACAGGGTAAATCAGGATTAAAATGTAAGGAGAATTACAAATTATGCACAACCTCTTTCTTATACACAATATCTTTCTTCTCCCTCAAATTTTCAAAAAAATTCTAAATGAACTGCAAGACATTTTATACTGTTTCAAGCTCCTTCTTGGAAACCAAACACCCAAATCCTTATTTCTTCTGGATATTCTGGTTTTGTGGCCTGACTTCAGAAACAGTATTGTAACCATACAGATGCCAAGATTCCAACCTTCAAACTCCTAAATTTTTTTTCTTCTTCAGGCTGAAAGAATTTAAGCTTTTAATAAAACTGGTCAAGAGTTGTATTAAACAGTTGTATCAACAGTATAGCAACTTTCTGCTACAAAATGCTGAATTTGACATGTCCTTGCAAAAAATTTTAATTCTAACTAAAGCTTAGCTAGAAGCTTGTTTGCTCTTCTGGCAGCTCCTCTGGGAGCCTCCTCCTGGGGCCTGAAAAGGACACAAGGCCAATGAAGTTCCCACATTTTCTACCAATCCAGGTGGCTGCTGCAGAGCAAAAGTAACAAGACACTAAGAGCCTGGGATTTCCAAACCAGTGCCATCCCTGGCTTGTCAACAATGAAGATATTTGGATTTTTGAGCTCTGGGCCTAAAAGCAGCACCATCAGAGCCTGCTGGAAGTTTGGCTTCCAAGATCTTGCCAAGAAGCTTTCTGGTGGCCAAACCAGATCCTCGAGGCTACCAATGCTTTGGGATGGCAGCTGGCCAAACACCTGCTAGTCCGTCATAAAGGGTAGGGTGCAAAGTCATCCAGGTTATCTCAGAGTCTGATAAGTTTCTTTGCAAGAAACCAAGGTTCCCATCTTTATGTGATTTTCCCACACCTACTATTAGACCCGAACAAGGCTTCGTAGTTATTACAGTGCTCAGCCTGTTTGATGAAGCAAAGGACAAAGCATGGCAAGCACCTGGTAAGATCTTTTCTCTCCCCCTGCCTCTGTCTGTATTGGGAATTGATTTTGTACCTGCAGTGCTGCAACTTGAACCACAATTGTGTTATCATCGAAGAGAACCAGACTGACACTTAAAATTTGGGTTTGGACACAAAATTCAGGCTGTTTTTATTTACACTGCAGTTAAAACATTCTAATAGAACAAGACATCATATTTACTATGACATGTTGTATCCAAAAATCCTGACTCATTCTGTATGAAATATCTACCAACCAAATCTGAAGGGTAAAATCTAAGAATTGATGAATAAACAACTATTCATTAAATAATAGATTAGTTTTGGCATTATCATATAAAATGGACCAAATAAGCATAAAAAAAAAAGAGCCTTACAGTCAAGCATTGTATTTGTTGCAATGTGACCAACAAATAAACAGCTTAAAAAGAGTAGTAAAATAATCATCTGTCGCGGTCGGGGTTGGTCAAAAC
>VZRE01017910.1:0-15751 GCA_013396775.1 Cephalopterus ornatus
TTTCTTCAGGTGATTGTTTCGCCAAACTGAAACAACCCAACTCTACTGTCATTTTCTTTTTTCCGCCTTCCTCTGTTTCACTTTTTAATCTCTGCTTGGTCTAGGCAATTTATTGTTAATCAACACATACCGCTGGCAAAAATCTCAGTATATTTACCTATGAATTTTCTTAGGCATGGTATTATAACCAGAAGTAAGCGTGGAATAGAATTTCACTTTGAGAAAGGATAAGATACTGATATTCATCCCTAAGGTTTTTTTGGTTAGAAACAGATTTTTTTAATTTATGTTCTTTCACAGGGAGAAAGGCAAATCTGTAGTGAGCCAAAGGTTTTTCATAGAAGTGTGAACAGTATGAGCCATGCCTCATCTGCAGTAGCTGCCTGATTAATGTGGGATGGGTTGTTTATAATTTTATTCTGGTGGATATGGCTTTTGGAAGCAAGGCTATTCTAATCTGTCTTGTCTCGGCAGATACATTTATAAATAACAGTGTCTGGATCAAACATTGCTCAGCCTTAATGAACTAGGGAGTTACAGCAAAGGTTAGGCTATAACCTACCAAAAAGCAGGCACTTAATTTTTGGGGAATTAGCTATCTGTTGTGTCTTTACTTTACTATGCATTTTCTTATATTTTTGCTGGTATCTGATATGCAAGACATTATTCTTCCATTTTCTATATGTAAAAGCTCAAATAAGTAATATTGACTTTTTAAGTCTGGAAGGAAGGGAAAGAATGTCTGAGGACCAAGTAGACAAATATTTGATTGCTCATTTGATAATAATTAGGTGTGAATATCTCTTATTTACTGATACCATATCAAGAAGACAGACGTTACATGTGTAGTACTTAATGAAAATCAGCATTTTATTTGACAGAAGACATATATTGGGGTTTTTTTTGATTGGGCTTTTTAGGTATCATTTGTTTGGTTTTGGTTTTATTTTTAATTTCTGCTACTTTAACACTAAAAAGGGAGAGATGGGCAATGCAGATGAATTTTGGAAACGTTTTTAAACCAGTTCTAATTACCGCTACTATAGTCTGTCAGTAGGCATTGCGAGAGTCTAGGCCTGTATGCCCATTGATCAGTACTGGAGTTTCCAAGTTTTTATGCTTTCCAGATACATATTTCCACGGTATTTTTTTTCAGTTCAGTGATGATGTAAAAATGAAATGAATTCCAGGAATGAATAGCTATATTAAATTTGTATTTCATGAAGTATCTACGGGATAGTTGGGCTGTATATGAAACTAGTTAATTTTAATAGCTTATTTCAGAAAAAAGATCCTTTTGCAGTTAAAGGCTTTTTAGTGAAGTAAGTCAGTGGACCATGCTTTTATTTTTCGCCATTTAACTGGAGTCTGTCAAATAAAATCTGGTAAGTAATTATTTGGTTTCTTTCTTTTTCAATTCCTGCAAGAAATAAATAGGTTATTTGGAAGAAAGATGAGGTCAGTATTTGGTTAGCCCCAAGGATAAATGCTTTCTCTTGCTTCAGTTGAAATAGATGATATTCAATTATTGTTGTTATGTAGGGCTTATTTTAAAGAGGCCTAGTAAATGACAAAATATTTTACTTTTGCTTCCCCAGATGCTAGACTGGGATTATAGTGATTTGTTAAACTGCTTTCATAATGCTAATTCTCACCTAGGTTTGTGAAGTTTTTTTCTTGCATTGAATTTGCTATAGTTTACACTAATTTTTGAAACACCTAAAAATATCATGATTCATTAAATCAGAATAGCATTTTAAATTCTGTATGTCTAATTTCTTGAAGGATGATTCAAACTGATTCTTTAAAAAACAATGTATCAAATGTACAATTGAAAAGATGGAAGGTATGAAAGAAGAAAGAGGAAAATTTAAAAGAGAAAGACAAGTATATGCTAACACACAGATTTCATAGCATGCCATGTCAAAGAAGTCAAAGTGCTGAAATATTCATAAATCCTGTAAGAAATATAAAAAAACCAAAACCCAAAAAAACCCAAACCAAACCAAAACAAAAAACTTCCAAAAACAAAGGAGCAAAATATACTCAACCCAACACTAATTATAAACATACAATTATTGAATGGAAACCTAATTTCTATTAAAAGTTTTCAGGATGAATACAAAGCTGTTAAAAAACCCACAACAATCCCATATTAAAAGGAAAGTTATAGTTCACCATGCAAATGAAAGGAATAGAAAGATTTTTTTCTTGGGGAGCAGAATTTTCATTAATCCAGTTTTCATTTGATATTGTCATTAACAACACAGATCATGGAAGAATGCACTGTGCACATGAAATGTACAGATTAGAATTCTCCAGTGCCCTGATTCAGTCAGGAGTTCTATATTCAGCATGGAGCACTGTACTCCCAGACCAACTGTGGATCAAATTAAGTGTTCAGAGGAAACAGGAACAGAACAAAAAGGCTCAAAAGACTTTATAAGAAAAAATCTATAAGCTTACACTTCATATAAAAGAACAGATTACGGGATAAAGCACTTAAAACATACATGTCCTAAAATAACGGTGAAAAATTGGTTCTATATGTTAATGGCAAACTATCAGATGCAGTGTGTTTAGACTATAACAATGAAGGCTCAGGTTATATATTATGGCATTTTAATGATATTAGAGAAAGCAGATTACCAGAACAAAATGACCAGACAAGGCATGCTGTCTAGTATTCTTCAAAAAAAAAAATTAAAGTCTACCAGATATAAAGTGAAAAGAGATGCATGAAATGAAAATATTAATAGTAGGAGGTGGCAGTAACATAGATGATCACTGTTTCTTTCAACCATATGACCCTAAATACAGCTGCACTATAGTCTTCGTGGGGTCAGAATGATTTCTAGATTAAGTTTTGGGAGATACAACTGTAAATTCTTCACTCTTCCAATGTATTGTGAAATTTGGGTTACTCACTTAGCCAATGCACCTAAATTAGGTGACTCGTTGACACAGCATAGTCTGTAGCTAGGAGAAAATAAAATGTCCTTCCTGATTAACATGAAACTCAGAAATGAAAAACAGCTCCATCTTCAGGATTCCTTTCTTCTCTGTGTAACTTTCATGAATAACAAATACACCCAAAGTTTAAAAAAAATGTTCATGTGCAATTGTGTCTTCAATGTATCATCAGTGGTGGCTTATAGTAATCAGCAATCATTGGAAGAATAAGGTAACCAATGTTAAAAAGTCTAAAAAGCTGTTGCAATATCAAAACAAACAAACACCCCCCAAAAAACCACAGATAGATGGATGATTGAAATAATTGCTACTTATTTGACAATCCAAATAAATTTTCAAATTGCGTTCCAAATCCACCTATGCGTACTAGAAAGGCAGGAATGCTGCTTGGGTGAGACCAAATTAGACTCAAGCACTTTATAGGTAAGCTAATAAGATATTCTGCAGAATATCTTTTTAAGTCAAAGTCAGGGAAAGGTCACAGTTCCCACTGATTTCCACATGGGAAGAACTTGTTTTTTCATTTGTCTATTGTTGGTGTCTTTTCTTGAGTAAGGAGAAGACAAATGTAAAAAAAAATCTTTGATAATAGTCTTAACAAAAGCCATCTGATAACTAAAAAAACTCTAAAAGAGCACTACACAGTTATCTGTGAGTGATGAGAGAAAAGCTGTTATTCATTACAGCAAATTGCATGCAAATGATGGAACCAAGTGTAGAAGTACTTTGGTTAAATCTGGATTGCTTTTTGGGAACTGTTTAATATGCAACTAAGGTAATGTATGCAACAGAAATCAAGCTAAATCCCTAGGCATTTTCTTTCAAAGAATTATCAAAAGCATCATGACACAGGCTGTAATATTCATGACAATACAGATTATAGTATAATGCAATTTGTTAAAATAGAACATTTCATATTCCAAGTAGAGAGAAAGGAACATTTAGCTATTTAAAGATACTTTAGGCCCTGAAAATAGTTCTGCTATTTAGCAAGCTGATTTTTTCAGCTACGTTTTTAAACACAGAGCAAATACAATTAGAAATATAAATTGAAATTTTCCGTTGTTAAGAACATTGCTACAATGCCTAATTATATTACATGTTACAAAATCCTGTTTAAAGAATACAAGCTTCCCCTTATGAACTTCTGCAAAGGCATTGATCTTGGGAGTGAGTAGAGTTCTGCTCTGTTTTACTATTAATCTGTCATAATTTTAGACTTTTCTAGTTTTTGTGGGGGAGTTCAGTTTGCATAAACAACTTACTGTTTAATCATTCTTATATATAATGGAGTCTTATAAATCCCTATAAACTCAACATCTAGTTAAACAATGTAAGATTTTAGTATAGTTACCACCATTTGAAGAAATATATGATATCTGTGTAGTATGTTGTGCATCTAGCATGGGGTTTTTTAATTTTTAAAGTGTTATAGTTCTACAATATGGCACAAATTATGTTGAAATTCTTTGCAATAACTTTATGAATACATATAAATGTGTTTGTATGTACATAAAGCTCACAAGGAAAGAGCTCTAAGGTAAATTTATACTTCTGCTACCATTAATCAGACCCTTCAGAAGGAAACGTCCAATTACTGTTCAGCCAGTTCTCTTTGGGACCTATTTCTTTTGATCTTTTATAGCAGTCTCTTTCCATTCCAGTGCCCATTTCCACATCCTCCCTGGATTATTTTCCACATCAAAGGATATCTTTGTTGCCTCTGTATATTTCTCAATTTTGATCTCTTCGCAGTCATCATGAGAGAGAAAGGATCAAAACTAATACTGATTATAAACTCTGTCAACCTCTATTGTATGCAGTATGCTTACGAGGGCTTCACAGAAAGCAGTATCAACTAAAATTCTAAAATTCTAAAACTTTTGGTTTGCTGAAATTTTTGCTGCCAAGAGAATTGTTATGAAAAGAAATAAGATTACTCATTATGAGTCTGTCATTTCCCCTCCGTGTTTAACCAACCAATTTTTCATTCAAGAAGGCAATGTCATGAGAAGGAGAACTGATAGGCATTTTCACCTCTAATGCTTTAATAAATAAGCCCACTTCCTGCATATTAGCTGCCAAGTATGGAATTGCTGTACTTTGCTCAGCCCTTACTAGAAGGAGCAGGATACTCAACCTGATGGAAGTGTAAGTGACCTACTTGGGGGTGTCAAGGTTGGACGCAGCCTGGACTGCAGTGATCACACACTGGTGGAGTTCACAGTTCTGGGCGGTATGGGTCAGATAAAGAACAAAGTCAGGATCCTGAACTTCGGAAAAGCAAAATTCCAGCTCTTCAAGGAGTTGGTTGATAGGATCCCCTGGAAAAGTGCAAGGGCGGCAAAAGACCAGCATAGCCGAGTCAGGACCTTGTGGCCAAACTGAAGGGAAGGAAGCAAATGCACAGACAGTGGAAGCAGGGACAGATATCCTGGGAACAGTATAGAGATGCAGTCGGTTGTGGAGGGATTGGGTGAGGATGGCTAAGGTGCAGTTGGGCCCAAACTTGGCAAAGGTTGAAAAGAATAACAAGAGGACTTCTGCAAGTATTTCAGCCAAAAAAGGAAGGGGAAATAAAATGTAAACACGCACCTCACACTAAGCAAGGCTAGCAAACTGAAAACAACAGACAAGATAGCTGAGGTAAATATTTTACTACCTATTTCCTTAGTTCCAAGTAATTGGAAATAAGAAAAGTAGACAAAGCATTTGGAAAATACTATGTATTGCACATGCTGAGAACATATTAACTGCAGTAACAATAATAATACTAGTATGTTGCCTTTTATACATTTTGCTTTTAAACTATAAATTATAATTCACTGACATAATTTTTGCAAGAGTCAGGTAAATACTGTGAGATCCTTCCTAATCAATCCAGTTTTCCATATTTGGTATGTTCACACCCCTCATTTACATGCTCCATCCCTAACTCCTGCCACTGTTTCCCTTGTATGGTTTTGCTCCACCCCAGTTCTAGAACCTTCCCCTGGAACCCTATAAAAGTCCCGTCCCTTGCTCCACTTCCCCAGTTCACCCTCCAGCCCTGGATCTGAACACACCCACTGTGGGCTGCGCCAACAAAAAGTTCCTCCTCCCTCAACCAATCATCAGCGTCTGCCTACAATTCCTGTAAGGACCCACCAGCCGGGTGGATCAACCCTTTTCCCCAAAAGGGTTGCAATAAAAATTAGCAACAGTCTTGTATGTAGGCAGGAGGAGATACAGGATTTGCTTTTTGTCATTTAAAGTTTTAACTAGCAATAGTATTATTAAAGTTTTCCAGGGTTTTATTGAACACAATTCATCAACAGCTTGAATGAAGAAAGCAAATGAAAATCCTATACCTGTGTTTGTAAACTAATATATGGGATTTTAAGACTAAATTTAAGGGACATATTTATCTTTTATAAAATGCTCCCACGATGACAAAGATTTTATCTGCATTAAACTTGGAATAAAAATGAACATGTATTTAATTTTAATATGAAATCATGAATTTCTACCTCTAATGTTCTCTTTCTAGTAGAGACTGTATGTAAAATGTTTGAGGAGTAGTTTTTGGAAACACAAGCCAAAATAATATTTACAATAAAATTTCTGACAACATGTCTTGTAAATTAAAGATGAAAGAGTCTTCTTGTATTAGATCTTTTTGTTTGTCATACTCAGAATGAGATTATTTTCCATAATTAAAATTCAATGTATTATATTGTATGTTAGTTTGCAGTTCAGGGGATTGACCTAAGAAGATTTAATGCTCCGGTCTGTTACAACACTGAAATGCATGTTACTGTCTGTGATCACAAAAATCTTTCAAAAATGAAAGTTAGAAATAAGCAAGAATTAGAACAAATTTCAGCTCAAAATCCACATTAAAATGATATCGTCACATGTATGCAGCTGGTGTCTGATGACACTGTCACTGCTATGAGACCAAAGCATGAGGTCCTTCTCTCTCCAAGGGCAAGAGGGCAAGGAAATAAAATGAGACTTTGATGAAAGCATAGGACACCAGGAGTTGCCCTTACCAAATGTAAGGAGTGGTTGGGAGAAGAAATATGGGTTAAAAGGATCTCTTCTCCCTAGAAGAAAAAAGTTAACAGTTTTCCTAGAAAAAAAATATCATTTTTTCTATAAAAGTTTTGACGCTGGTGCAGCTAATATGCGATAAACACTTAGGAGAGCCTGAGCAGTGGGCACTTCTCACACCGAGGCTTCCCGACACCATGTCTGTGTGAAATTAACTCTGGGAAAGGAAATGTTTGTGAGGAAGGCTAGTACACATCTTCATGATGCCTTGATGAAGGATCTGGACATGAACAGTGTAGCACTGAGACTGTAAACGTAAATCCAAAACTCCAGTTCCAGTAACAACTCTACAATTTGAAACAAAGTACTATGAATACAAACTGTGTAGATCTTCCTCTGGTAGCTGCACAGCACATGGGAAAATAGATCGTATCTTCATTTTTCTCTTAGTCACTTCTGATAACTTGCAGCTTGCACTACATTTTCAGAAACAGTGGTTTCAAGTGAGACTGTGCATGTCAAAAGGCATTGAAATATGTTTCTGTGGAGCACTAATGTCTTTCATGGTACCAGATAACTGAGTTTGGAAAAGATAAAAGAGTTTTTAAGCATCTTGTCACAGAATCACAGAATCAGTTAGGCTGGAAAAGACTTCAAGATTACTGAGTCAAACCTGTAATCTAAACCACTGTGTCAACTAGACCATGGCACTAAATGCCACGTCCAGTCTTTCTTTAAATACCTCCTGCAATAGTGATTCTATCACTTCCCTGGACAGTCCATTCCAATGTTTAATCAATCTTTCCATGAAGAAATTCCTCTTTATTTCCAATCTGAACCTTCCCTGGCACAGTTTGAGACTGTCCTCTCATCCTGTCACTAGTTTCCTGTGAGAAGAGGTCAACCCCTACTTTGCTTCAATCTCCTTACCTAGCTGTAGAGAGTGGTAAAGTCTCCCCTGACCCTCCTTTTCTTCAGGCTAAATAACCCCAGCTCCCTCAACTGCTCCTCATAGGACTTACTCTCTAGAACCTTCACCAGCTTCATTGTCCTCTGGACTTGCTCCAGCACCAAAATGTCCTTCCTGAATTGAGGGGCCAGTAGTTGGTGTAATTCAGCACATTATGTTTATTTTTATGGAAATATATCGGCATGCTTTTACTTTCTATATCCTTTTTTCCCCAGTAATTTCATCAAAATTTGTAGACTTTTCATATTTGACTCTTTAGAAATTCTGTCCATATTTCTTTAGAATTAAAATTATTATTTCATTGCTTGAATTCACTTTTACATCCTGTAGCTAAAAGATCTTTAGTATAGAATGCTAATCTTCTCTATAAAATTTTGCACTTTCTGGACTGCACATTCATGTTGTCATACAATTAAGAGCCTCATCAACATTTTACTTTTTTATCAAGACTCCCATTTTTTTATTAAGGTCCTGCCTCAGGCAGATTATGATACACTTTTTTAAATGTCATTAGATGCTCTGCAAACACACTAATCATATGTACAAAGAATTTCTGAAAACTTGGTCAGAGTTTTATTACATTAATGCAAAATTTCATAAAAGTTAAACATTCCCTGAATTACCTTTTATAAATTGCTCTTCAGGAATGTGCTAGGGAGTTGCAAGTCTGGTAGCCCAATGGAGACAAGGATGCCGCAGATCTGTGTCTGTAGGTTCAGCAAGCAGCACAGCTGAGTGTGTAACACCAGCAGGCACAAACACATACAATACACATATATGAATATATACACACCCAGCCATACAGAACAACACAAACAGGCGCAGTCAGCGCTCAAAGACAGCACTTATGGCTTTATCTTGTTCCCCTCTCCGTCTGATCAGGATAAAAGTCTGTTAATGGGAATATATACATATGTGTGAACATAGGTGCAGTGTGGATCCCTCTAGCAACAAAGTTCAAACACTCCTCCTGGCCAGTAGCTGCCCCTGGAAACCAATTTCCTCTCCACTTCAGGGACCCTAGGGTTCCTCTTACTGTGCAAAAGAATGAGATGGTAACAGGGCACAGTTTGGGCACCCCCATCTGTCATCAGTTCTCTGTGCTCCTTTCTGTGGGGAGCTTGATTTTTCTGTCAGATTTATAAGCAGAATGTACAGGATATACATTATATTTTGATTTTTTTAAAATAAGTCTGAAGGATCTAACCCTTTCATTCATTAGAAATATTGAGGACACATAAGTCCATATTTTAAAATTTAGCTTTATTTATTAAAATATAAAAACAAAGGAAAATTGCAGTATAAGACTAAAATAAATGAAAAATATAAATTTAAAATCTTTTTTACATTTTAAAAGTGTACAATTACAAAAGAAGCCAATCATCCACCATCAACACATACACCGCCCCTCCAAGTTGGAAATATATTTCATGATACTATTTAGGAAAGGACTTATAAAGATTTTTCATTATAGATAATAATCTTATGAGGTTCAGAGTCTGTCAACCACTGCCTTTTTCAGGAGATACTTTAGAAAAGTACTGTGAACACTCCTGTTAGAATTGCTACCATTAATTTTCGTAGGCTTTGGGTTGAAACCATCGAGTTCTTACAGTAAGTTTGATATTTGATAAATAAACTCTGTGGACAGTTTACAAAAGCAAACAATGTGTGAGTCACTCACTAGCTGTGGAACTGTCCAAATGATTGCAAAGGACTGACAAGCACTGACTGTGCCACTCTAGAGTATGTGGAAATGCCCTTTAATCTATTATGGATTAGTGTTACATATATTCTGACACTGTAAATGAAAATAATTTTTTTTTTTATCTTCCTCATCATTTAGAAGCATTGCTTTGCCTTATTGCTTTACTTTATTCCTTTAGCATTATCTTAGCAATGAAATGAAAGAATATCTAGCGAAATGCAATTTTCTAGTCTTGTTTACCTATTTGTTCTAGTGTCTTTTTACTCTGTCCCCATCCTTTATAGTAACCTGTGTCTTTTTTGTCCTTGTTCTCTATTTACTCTTGCTTTATAAATCTTTTATGATGTTATTTCTTGTCTTTCATCTGAAACAGTTATTTTTACTTAGCTGTAAGTTTCCAGTGCATTGGAAAACGAAAATAATTACTATTCTTTTACAACCAAAGCCACTGTCCACTTACATAAATTGGGGGTTTATTCAAGACATGTAAGTCCACACATCCTTGATCCACAGAAATTAAAGCTTTTCTGTAAGTCCCCAGAGCATTTTTTGTTTTCAATAGAGTGCTTTCTGTAGTTGTGCAGCTTGTGTTTACAGAAAGGTAAATTGGGCAAAGAGATGTTTCCATAGAACCCTGGACTCACAGAATGGTATCAGTTAGAAGGAACCTTTAAAGATTATCTAGTCCAACTGCTCTGCCATGGGCAGGGACATTTTTATTTTTAGATTAGACTGCTCGAAGAACCATCAAAACCTGACCTTGAATATTTCCAGTGATAGAGCATCCACAGCTTCCACAACTTAGAGACCTCTTCTGGTGTCTCCCCATCATCATAAACAATTTCTTCCTTATGTCCAAACTCAATCTAACCTTTTTCAGTTTAAACCCATTGACTATTATCCTTTTACTACAGGCCTTGGTAAAAAGTCTTTCTTCATCCTTCTGTTAGTTCCCTTTATTTATTGAAAGGCTGCAGCAAGTTCTCCCTGGACTGAAAAATCCAGGCTCTGTCAATCTTTCTTAAGAGAGATGTTCCAGTCCTCTTGTCATTTCCATGACCCTCCCGTAACATGTCCACCATAGCAGAGTAGAGGGGGAAAATCAATTCCTCCAACCTGCTGGCCACACTGCTTTCGATGCAGGATATGTTTGGCTTTCTAGGCTGCAAGTGCACACGGCCAGATCATGTCTCTCCAATTTTTCAGCCACCATGATGAAACTGTTCCACAGATCTCTTCTCAATCTATTCATCCCCCAGCCTGTATTGATACTGGGAATTGCCCTGACCCAGGTACATGACCTTGCACTTGGCCTTGTTGGTTGGAACTTCTTGAGGTTCATATGGGTCCACATCTCAAGGCTGTCAAGGTCCCTCTTGATGGCATCCCTTCCCTCTAATGAATCACCTGCATTACTCACCTTGGTACCATCTAGAAGTTCAATCA
Source organism: Cephalopterus ornatus (assembly GCA_013396775.1). Classification (NCBI taxonomy): domain Eukaryota; kingdom Metazoa; phylum Chordata; class Aves; order Passeriformes; family Cotingidae; genus Cephalopterus; species Cephalopterus ornatus. The sequence continues at coordinate 11,133 of VZRE01017910.1, forward strand.
CATTGCGATGAATATATTAAATAGTATTGGTCCCTCACACACACACAGACCAAAGGAGCCAGGAGTTTAGAAACCTGCTCAAATACCTCACTGATATCTCACAATCCTTGCACTCTTCTCAGTGCCTGGCATTGCATTATGGAGGGAGATGTAAGCTGAGAGTACTGCTGCTGAAAATTGGTGAATCCAGCCACTTCTATTCTCATAAACTTAGCCTATCTTAACTACAGACAAGTGATGTAGGATGAAACAACACAAAAAATAAAATGGAGGAGCTAATTGACCCTCGGGAGTCAAGTACTAACTTTGCTTGGGCTTTTGTGTGAATAAGAGGTTTTTTGTTTTTTTTTTTTTAAGTAATAACTTTATACCACACTTTCATTAGTAGGTATAGTCTATAGATTAATAGTACTGATGGAAAGATCTTGTGTAATATATCTATTCCCTTTGCATTTATAAGATTGGTTTTTCCATCATTTGTGGCAAATCTCCCCACCTTTGCAAAAATGGAGTGGGAATAGGAAAACATGGACTCAGATCCATGCCCCTTCTCAAATTAAGTCATGAAGCTACCAATATTTCTGTTAAATGCTTAACCTGGATGTGCTACCGATAAAAGGGAATCTGTGTCTAGTGGCAGAAGATTCCTGACCCTATATCACCATATAAAGACATACGGTAACTTTTTTTTTTTTTAGCAACAGTAGAGATGTAAGTTATAGATATTAATATAAATCACAGAACAAGATTAAGAATTATTCTACTCCTTCTAACAACAACAACTAATGAACATCCTTATCACAATTGCTCTAGCAGCACATCAAAGTAGATTGACAATTTGTGTAAATCCTATGTTTCTGTTAACAGAAATCCTTTTATTCACTCTATAAATGTTAACCCTTTAGGATATTAATTGTCAATTAGCTTTACAATGTCATTTATGCCTCCTGTTGCACAGTGTTGGGCAAAGTATTTAACTGCCATCCTGTCATTACATATTCAAGATTGCAAATGTATGGTAAATTGTTTGTGCAACGCTTCTTAATAATGATATTAAGAACTGTTCCCCTGAAGGGGAATGCTTAAAAAACAGTGAAGGTATAACATAAATGTAGCAGAATGATGATTCTTTGATTCATTCTCTTCAAGGTGAAGATGGTTTTTCACATATTCTAAAAAAACCCAAACAAAACGCCTACAACTTCAGAATAGTTGTATCTTCTTTGTGATTCCTCAGTAGACCATATACTATTGCTATTAGGACTTCTAAATGTTTCTCATATGTTGGAGATCAGTTGGTGATGCAGTGAAAAGGTAAGATTTTTTATTTTTTTGTTAGTTTGAGCTGTTATCAACCATTTCTTCCTTTTTTAAGCTGTTGAGTAAATTCACATAGGCCACAACATGGCAAATAATAGTAGTCATTGAACTATTCCTAAATTTTTAAGAGAACAACTTATTTCTCTATCATTCACACATCTCTAATTAAAATACCACAGTTTTCTTAACTTCAGAGTGGCCAAGATTTTATTCTCTGTTCTTTCTGAGCATATAATATTGAGAACTACCTTGAACAAAGTACTGCCTACTCTTCATTTTTATTCCTACGAATTTAGAAAAGAAGTATAAGGTTAAAAAGGGCTCAAAAGCTGTAGTTATATATGTTGTGTAGGTGCTGAGGACTTCCTTTTTGTAAGCACGATGCTTCAGTTTAGAAAGATTGACGAACTCAGACAATCTAGCTGTTAAAATAAGTCCAAATGTGGATAGAAAGGGAAAAGAAAACACACACATGCTTTCTAAAGGAGAAACTGAGACAAACACGGATTTTTCTCTCCAATTTCAGACATCTAAAGAGTAGACCTACATCAAAGACAATTGCCTAGCCTCCTGTGGGAAACTGCTTTGACCTAAATGGCTCCAATTTCCAGCTTTTTAGCTCATAGCATTGCAGTGTCCCCTTTCAGTTCATAACCTTCCACCTACATGCCCTGCATACCACTGTAACTGCCTTTTACCCTCATATTCCAAAGTATACTTAATTGTCTTGTTTTGCAGTTCCTACTAGTTTCTACTAGGAAATTCCTGCTGACTGTTTAAAATATAAATATTGCTATAATGTGAGTTTGAAGAAGTGGTTCCAATTAATATTTGAATTGCCTTTTCTTTTTCCTCCCCCATTTTACACACTTAATTATTTTTATTTTACAAATTTATACTGTGTTACAAACAGAATTTAATAGATTACCATTAGCAAAGTAGCCATAGGCATTTCACAATAATGCACATGCACACAGCTTTAGAAGACAATTAGCTCTGCAACATCTGCAACTGATCAAACTATGGTACAACTGAACACTACTACTATATCAGAGCAAAAAGCTGAGGTGATATATGCAGTTAGTTTGGAATAGGTTTTTGGAGGGAGCAGTTGTTGGGCTGGAAAAGATGCCAAGAAGACCTAGAGAGATACCCATGTTTTCTCTTTGCTATTGGTCACTGGGAAGAGATTTTCCTTTCCTTTCTTCTCTCTTCCTCATTTTTTAAAAGAATTTGTTTGTTTGGTTTTTGCTTTGGTTTTATTTTCCATTGTCCTCTCAAACGTAGCTTTTACTGCTACAGCTGAGGGGTGACATCAGCTGCAGGAACCTCAAATAAATTGTTGTACATTTTGGCTGTCCCAACATCCTCTGTGGAACCTTCCTTTTGCAGTTACAGGTGAGAAATAAGCACTTCCAGAGCCTGATTATCTAGTCTAAATGTAGAAACCTAAGACAGATCAGACAAATTGTTGCAGATATGCTTTTCTCTCTTCTTTGATTTTAAAGGAAATTCTTGGTTACTGTTTGAAATGTAAATATATCCCCTACAGACACCTGAACTTACCTATAATGAATCGAGAAATGTTCTTCATGTAGTCTTTCAATTGTGATGGACTATTAGAACTTACATGTCCTGCTTAGGATGTAAATCACTTGCATGGTTTATGATAGTGTTTGTGATAGATACAGTATTACACATATGTGTTCTAATGTTTTGGGATCTTTTTTCAATTGCATGCAAACAAAAAAAGCATATTTGAAAACTAATAATGTATACATTCTTGCTGAAATGTGAGTATTTTACTTTTTCTCCAATCAAAATTTTATTAATTGGTACACATTTGTTGTTACATAGAAGAGAAAACACTAAACTTTTGGTGTTAAAATTTTTAAACTTAGACTTTTTTTTTTTACAAAGAAATTTACATCTTTATTCTTGAACAGTTCTGGGTTTTTTCCTTATCCAAAAAAATCTCAGAATATTTTGTATAATATACATGCATATATTTAATACACCCCCTCAGTTGTTTTATCTTTTGTGATTAAATATTTTTTCCTAAATGAAATTAATACTGTGGTTTGTTATAACACTTGATACTTGGAGAACCATCAATTAAGCACATGGCATTTTGTCAGATTAATGACTATGTTTTTCCTATGACTTCTTATTTTCTTAATATTTATTTACTTAATTCTTCTTTAAAAAAAACCAAAACAATCAACCAACCAAAAAAAAACAAAACCAAAAAAAAAAACCTACAGCAATAAATAAGTTAAATATGAATTGGAAAAAAACTCACGAGAAACCTGTTACCACAGTTGAGAATGTCTGCAATTGACATTATCCAAGAAATGGAGGTAACATATGTCAATAATATTCATCTGTCAATATAATACTTTTAGAAGTAAAGGTCATACCATTATCAGTAAGACTTTGGAAATCATCAAAAGAACAATGCTCTAAATTCTATCACACATGCAAAAATTACAACTGACATGATAATGATTTTTCAAACAATAGTTATTGATTTTCCTTCTGTCAGAAATAGTTTCTAGTTCTAAGACAGATTACCTGGTCAAAATCATATAAATATAGAAAACAGATTAAAAAAAAAATATAAATATTACAATGGTAAGGAAACTCATATTACACATGAAACTTTGAGTTTTATGCTTTGCCAGATTTAAATGAAGCCTAGACTTCTAACACAGTGGAAAGGTTCCCCTGATTTTGACCAGAATTGCCATACTGAGATTCAGAAAAAATTTCTAATAAAAGCTACAGATATGGCAAACCAAAAAGTATGTCCTTCGTCCTGAGCTGCTGCCAAGAGCATGGTTTGAATTTCCATCTCCTACATTCCATCTCAGTGTTTTTACCAAAGGCTATAACTTTGGAGGCAGTAGGACTTCTAAGATACTCTTTAGACTCTGTGCATATGATGCTCACTCTCTTTTCAACTCTGTTTTTAAAGAATTCCTAAAAAGAACATCTGGGAAACACTAAGTCAAGGCTATCTAATCTAATTTCCATGTAAGCCATGAAATCTGACTCGATTTTTGAGAAAACCTGTACAGGTGACTGACTGAAAAGACAAGTCAAGTCTTTCAAAAGGAAGTTTGGATCATGGAATATTCTCCTCATGCAGAGTTACAGACCTGAAAGTAACCTTCATCCAGCTTCCTTGTTAATGGGACTTAAAATTGACCCAACTATTCCACTCTGAAGGAAATGTTAAATGATTTTACTAATTGGCAGCCCCGAGTGAACAGATATATGTGGGGGGCCCCAGCTGG
>VZRE01017913.1:0-12754 GCA_013396775.1 Cephalopterus ornatus
CTATATTGTCATATCCATTTTCATCTGCAGTAATATTTTTAATTTTATCCACAAGTAGCATTGCAATTTTCTTGTCTTAATCAGAAACTACTGGTAGTATGATGGTGAGATGTTTCAGTATTTGTGTTTGCATGTCAGTTTTGTAATTAAGCATTTGTAAATTCACATTGGATACTTTTAGAATTAGTATCAGGAATGATTTCCTTAAGCTATAAGGCCCCAGCCCTTACCTTGAAGGGACTGTTAAATTTCAGAAAAGTCTGTTAGCAACAGCTGAATAGATCCACAGGACTTCTTTGCTTTGCCAGTAGCTTAATCCCCTGTAAAAAGTCTTTATCTGGATTTGTGTGAGGGACCAGTATTTAGCATTCAGTAAGTAGACAAGGCTGTTATCCTACAGGGATGACCTCCCTGACCTACTAGAGCAAACCAAAAATTACACTGATCCATTAGAGAGATTAAGACAAAGACAATAATAGCTGCTGTGATTTATCTTTCTGTTTTTATGAAAAGTTCACAAGTTTGCCAAAAATGACAGACAGGAATAGATAATCTCTGCTTTTTATCACTCAGATCAGACAGACCTAATGTTACCAATGAAAAGACAAATGCTGTGCTTCTATTTGTGGAGGCCAAGCAAAGAATAGATCATTTTTTTCCCCGAGGAAACATGAAGTTAAAATTCTTTACTTTGAGGACCAGAGCAATAATTCAAGTGACATTTGGCAAGGTGAAACAAGTAGACAGTTATTATTACTAATGTACATTTGTTTCAGTATTTGACACAGACAAGGTCAGAGAGCACTGACCATTTCCTCTACAGAACTATTTTGCAGTCACTCAGGGTATGGGAACTTTCAGCGAAATCTCAAATGACACAAGGGATTTTTTTTTAGTTATATTAACAACAAGTGTAGATAGGATTTTTTTTATTATTATTATTTGCTGGGAATTTATCCATCGTTTTCTTCTGTCAAGTCGATGGAGTCTGATTATAGAATTAACTGCTGCAATCATCACACATTTGGGGAATGCCATGGTTGGCTAATTAGAAATAGTAAAGCTGCACAAACAACTTATCAATAAAGGTGAAATGGTAAAATTGTGTTTTATCCCCATTTAGCAAACAGGTTAAAAAAAAAGTGAAGAAATGAGTTTTGATTTTTTTTGTTGTTGTGACGTTTTTTGTCTTTGTGGGTTTTGGTGGGTTTTTTTGTTGTTTTTTTTTTTTTTTAATTTGCTGCACAGATATGAAATTGCAAACAATTGAAGCTCATTGGGGCATGTCACACTGCATGATAGAAGCATGGAGGAAGAAGAAGTTAATGTTTACCTCTAATTGTCATATAGTCTCAATCTGATTCTTCTCAGGACCATACAGGAACAAGAAAATATTGTTTTGTAGTCATTTTTGATTACACTTCCAGGTTCTGTCAAAGTACAGTGTATAAATCTATTATTGTTTCTTTATAATGTATTAACCTATAGTTATTCAACAAAATAATGTGTTTGAGTATATTTCTCTGTTAATGTATTTCCTACAGTGTTCACCAGGATAATTTATAACAATAATATTTATATCAGTGAGTAATTGAGGTTGGAAAGGACCTCTGGAAATTGTCTAGTCTAACTCTTCTGCTCAAGGTCAACTAGAGCAGATTGCTGTGTTCAGTAGTGCTTTGAATGTTATCAAATAGAAGACTGCACAGTCTCTCTAGGCAACTTGTTCCAGTGTTTCACCACCCTCAAAGTAAAAATAATATTTTTTATAGTGTTTAGATTGAATTTGACAGGTGTCAATCTGTGCTCATTGCCGCATGTTCTGTCAGTGGTTACTATTGAGTAGAGTCTGGTTCCGTCATCTTTATTTTCTCTAATCAGATATTTATACACATTGATAAGATCCACTCTGAGATTTCTCTTCTCCACTTGGAAGCATCCTACCTCTTAACCTCTCCTCATATGAAAGGGTCCAGATGCCTGTCATGTTCATTGTCCTTTGCTGAACTTGTGCAAGTAAATCTATATATTTCTTGTACTGGCAAGTCTGGAACAGGACCCAGCACTCCTGATGTGTCTCACCAGTGCTGAGGAGGGCAGGAAGGACAATAATTCTCAGTCTCTGGCACTGCTCTCCCTAATGGAGCTCAGGATGCTGCTGGACTTCTTTATGGCAAAGATGTGTTGCTCACATATGTTCAGCTTGTTCACCATGACCCTACTTCCCAGTTGCTTGGTCCCCAGCATGCACTGATGTCCAGAGTTACCCCTTCCCTTTATTGAACTTCACAAGGTTCCCTTCTGCCCATTTCTCTGACCTGTCCAGGTATCTCTGAATATCAGCACACCTTATACTCTAACTGATTAAGATCTGTGGTCCTGAAAATGTGATTGAGATGAATCTATGCCTGAATTATCTTTTTCCAGCGTGGTACTGGACACACACTTTAAGAAACAGTAAGAACATTCAGGAAAATAACTTATATCTCAGTTAATAGTGAGAGGACCACAAAAGAAAGACATTTACTAGAATAGTAGGAAACTTTATAAAAGCAAAAAAAGTACTACAACCTGTTTTATGTGCATATATATATGTATTGCTGTTTCATCTTTGCCAAAAAAAAAAAAACAAAAAAACCAAACAAACACAAAAATAATAAACCAGAAAAACTAGTAGTAGGTCACAGAGAAATAGTTTAGCAGGCCCTTGCATTTGTTCTTGCACAAAAATGAATGTAGTTGACCATCATAACTTTAGGTTACCGTGTTTTAAAATATTACCTTTTTGACTTCTCTCATCCCAGTTTGACCTTTTTTTTATGTGAATATATGTGAATAATTCAGAGAATCATATAATCGCAGAATGTCTCATGTTGGAAGGGACCTTAAAGATCACCTAGTCCCCACCCCTCTGCCATGGGCAAGGACACTTTCCACTAGCTCAGGTGACTCAAGACCCCACCCAACCTGGCCTTAAAGTTTTCCAGGAATGGGGCATCCATAGCTTCTTTGGGCAACCCGTTCAAATGCTTCACTAGCCTCACTGTAAAGAATTTCTTCCTTATATATAATCTAAACCTTTCACCTTTCAGTTCAAAGCCATTTCACTTCCTCTATCACTACATGCCCCTGTAAAAGTCCCTCTCCATTTTTTTTGGTAGGCCACCTCTAGGTACTGGAAGTTGCTCAAAGTTCTCAGGAGCCTTTTCTTCTCACTGCCAAACAGCCCCAACTCTCTCAGCCTGTCCTTATGGGAGAGGTAATTGCATGAAACATTCTGAGAGGAGCAAGCTGGGGGGAAAGAAACCAACTTCTGAGTAATAATCTGTCATCTTCACCCAATTATTCTCTACAGAGTTCATAAAAGTACTCTCCTGTGCATAATTGAACTTGTTTGTTTGAGGAAGTACCAATAAGAAGCAGTAAGAATCACTGACTCTGAATATTGGTTTTAAGAGAAAATACAGAGATTAAAAGAACCTAATGAATTCTCTGAAGATTCCACTGTGCACTTTTTCTTTATTTAATCTTACACTGCCAAGAAAATTGATAGAAATAGCAATCCGAAACTACTTTTGTATAAACTAGACCTCCTGAATAATATTTCCATTATAAATTTTCACTTACAGCACCGTAACTAACATGAACACACACTGTACATTACACAGAAATGTAATGTAACTTCTTATCCCCTGATTACATCATACAGGAAAAAATCCTCACTTTAGATAACAAAAACTTTTTGTTTTCTCAAAAATGTTGTCTCAAAAACTCAATAATTAGACCGATTTCTCCCATCTGTGAGTAAAATAATTCTGAATTGTTTTATCCTGTAGAAATATTTTGGGTTTACTTTACCATGATAGTACTTTAAGACAAGAAAGAGGGAGTGGAAGAAATGGACTTGATACTGGACCTGTTTGTCATAAATAAGAAATTTGCATGTAAATCAAAAGATTGCACATAAATCCATCAGTCATGAAGTTTGTTTTTTTTTTTTCTTTTTCCCTTTTCCTGAGTCCTCCATCGTGGAGAAAAAGTAACAAGTCTGTATTTGTTTGGCCTGTTATTCACAGTACAGGAAAGCAAAGTGCAACCATCTCCTGGAAGACACTTCTATTCAATCCGAGATATATGTAGCAGGTGGCTCCTGTCTGTACAAAATTTGGAAGAAGAACTATTTAAAGCACTAACTGTTCTCATGAACCCAGTTTTCAATCACTCAATTTCACACTACAGGCACCAGAATTTTTATACCTTACTAATAATTCTTCAGAATCTCACAAGGATTTTTTTGTTCAGACCCTGTTAACTTTCACATTCACAGGCTCATTCAATCAGAAAGACTTCTTCCTGTTCTACCACATAATGTCTTCTTGATCGTAAATGAGCAATCACTGAAAGCATCACACAAAATCTTTTTAGGGTGGGTGTACTTCAGTGTGGCAAATGAACCGTGCTGGACCACCACTTTTGTATTTTGAAACCTTTATGACTGCTGTTGGAGAAGTCAGAGGTAAAGGGATCATTGAGTTAAGTTTAAACATCCACATCTACTAAAGGAAAAAGATGGGGCAAAGAAAAAATACCTATCTAGGGCCTTCCTCAGAAACAGCTTTGAGTCCTTTGCAATGGGAACATCTCTGACACTTGCTAAACCTGGCTCCCCGTGTTAACATAAGTAGCACAAAGATACTACTTTGTCACGTACAACATTATGCTCCTTATTTTTCTGTATGTGGGATGTGGGATTATCCAGCAATGTGGGCTTCTTCTACCCTTTAGCATAAGCACACGTCATTTGGTGATGTGCAGAGTTGTTGTAGCACAGCTGTACATGCCATCCCCTCCCTTAGTGGGATTAATGGCCAATCCTGAGCAACCGGAATGTGAGGGCAGCTTGATTGTAAATGGACTACATTTGTAAACAATGTGTCTACAAGGTAAACTACAGGATTCTCAAATTAATTCTGAGAACTCGATTCATGAAAAAAAAAAAACAAACTCCCTTGCCAAGAGTAAAACTTTCATACAGAAAAAACAGGCTACAACTCACCTTTCTAAAACAGGCACCTGAATTTCATGTACTAAACTTTGCATTCAATGATGATATGCCTAAAAATATTTAGGAGGATCACAGAGGAAAAGAAGTATGTTTAATATCTCCTTTAAAACTGTACTTCATAATGTATTATCTTTGGGAAAAATGTGAAACACTTTCAGTAACAATTATAAGCATGAATAACACATGGCTACTGTACTGAATTTTTTTAATTGGAGGATCATCTGCCTCATTTTGAAAGTTGAGAAGTTCGATATTGGGGTTTTTCAGACCACATAATCCTGTCTGAAGAATTTGAATATGACAATTCAAGGTCTCTTCCTCAATGAGTAATTTCAGAATCATTATGTTATTCAAAGCTGAAATATAAAATTATGTGGAATATTACAGCATCACCAGTTATGATTCAGCAGCCTGACATAACTATGTTCTCTCAGCATTCACACAATTAAACATGTGACTACTGCTGATGCTAATGGAAAAATCAATGGATGATTAACACTATGGAAATGCCAACAACAGTGTCAGGATTGGACTGAGAGGATTGAAAATGAATTGCTGACATTACAGAATACTTTGGGAATATATAATAGTGAAAAAGAAATGGAAGAAAAAATTGCCAGTTATTATTATTGAGCTTTATTGACTATCAGAAAGAAAGGTTTACACCCTGACTAAGAAAAAAGAGACAATCTACAATGTATCATAGAAAAATATGTAAGAAAAAACCACTTAGAGAGATAGGAAATAAACTTACATAGTATTCATCTGGAATAAGAGCAGCCATAGCTCAAAAGAGAAAAGATGATTTCTAGGTAAGAAAATAACATCTAAAATGTTTTACCATATACAGAGAAGTTACAACTTTTATGTATTATATAAAGTCTCACTTGAAAGAGACACACATTTTTTAAAAAATATCCACATATTGATAGAAGGATTTGAGTATTATTTTTCTATCCACAGTACATCTACAAATTGATTTTGGAAAATGTGTTACCCTTTTTTATTTTTGCTTATACTTGAACTTCCATGGGTTAACATATTCTCCTCAAAATCACTTTGACTAAGTGTAAGTCAAAAAAAATGACATGGAGATAGCAAAGAATAAGTCACTGCTTTGAATTCTTATTCATACCTGAGAAAAGCATTTCTTAAACTTTCAAATAATTAGATATCCGACCTCTAGGGTCATCTGGGAACCGCCATAATGTGTTGGAAATTCTTACAGTTTGACTCAAACAAACCTATACGTTTTTCCATAAGTAATTACTGATACCTTTCTACAGAAGACCCTAAATGATTTACAGCAACCTATGTTAATTAGTGTTGGGAGGAATAAAAAGACAGTCCAGAGGGAAGGCAAAAACCCTTATGCTGGATCCTTATGCTCCTTTATCTCTTTCTTCCAGATTATTTGAAAAATTTTAAGGTTTATTTTATTTTTGCAATCAGCATGGCCTGACCACTTTAGAGGGAGACCTACAGTGCACAGTTGTCTTACTCCTAGGCAAAGTTAAAAGTGAAGTGAAAACTGGCTGAAAAAGGATAGAGTTAGTGGACAATTGGAAAAAGGAGTCAAACTCATGAAATACATGAAACATATGAAATACCGACAGTTAAAACAGAAGAAAACCTTGCATCAAACCAAGCCCTAGGACTAGGAGTGTGATCTCTGTATTAATTCTGGAGAGCTTTTTTTAGAGCACAGGTGCCAATACAAAGGATTTGAGTCTCCAAAACAGTTGCACATGCCAAAAAGAACAGATCCATCCCAGACATAATGGAAATGACAGCCTCTGCGTCAGTCAGAGAAGCATGTACCTTGTGATGAAAAAAGTTGGGAACTTTTAAGATAAAGCGGTAGCTCAAACAAACTTTGAGCGAATCAGGTTTCTGGTTCCTCATAGTTCAGGAAAGCTATGCTTTATGTACCTTCATTAAAGGAAAGCTTCACATTAAAAAAATCTAATAGAATATATAATGGTAAAAAATAGAAAGAGATGATGCCTTTGATCAATTATGATACTTCTATTTTTTCTTACACAATAATGATTTCTTCATATAGCATGTCTATAACATAGAGTTGAAGAAGGGAGATGTAAACTGAAATGGTAACAGATGGAATTATATGGCCTTAGATTAGAATTAATGGCATTAATGAGATTGGAATTAATGACGTTAGAATGGAATTAAACTCCTCTGGGCTTTCACTGCAACACCTTGAGGTTGAAAAGAGGTCTTTAATCTAGTATTCTCCACTTGAAATGGAAGTGAATTTACTAATGGAACTGCCTTTCCCTCATTAATAACCTTAGGAAAGACTTCTATTTAACAGACAAACCATATAATTGTACAGTTCCTGCTTCACACCACAGTCACAGCTCTCTCTGCCTTGAACCATCTAGAGTTGCTAAGACACTCTACTCATTCTGTTCTTCCATGTTCTTTGTGAGCAGAGGGCATCTATCTATCTCTTCATCCAAAGAGGAAGCTCCTTTTGCATTTGGAGATGGTTGATTCCAGAAGCGGTAGGAACTCTTCCATTCAGCTCCCTGAAAACAGATGTTGAATTCAGGAAATGCCTTAAAAAAGTACTAGCAGCTGGGGTCAAAGTGCCTTTTCGTGACATGAACTATCATGGTGTGCATATGGGGCCTAAAAGTGTCATCACCAGAGTAACTGTTATAATGTATTTCTCAAGTAATACTTCTGACAAACACTGTTGGCAGATGATATTAACCCTCATAGAAAGCAGGGCAATACAGATGCTAATATTAATACCTCATAAAACCTATCTGCTAAATCAATTATATTGAGTTATAAAATTGTAAAATCTTAAAAATCCTTTTTTACTGTGATTTTCCTAATATAATACAGTATTAATTCAAGCAGGAGATGTTTTAATCATGCTTGTTCAGAGAAAATGTGTTCCTTTCCCTTTACAAGTTATCTCCAAAAACCAACCCATTATTTTTCTATTTGGATCTTGTTTAGATCCATTTGGATCTATTTGGATCTTTATATACCTGATAAAATATATTTTCTTCATATTCCAGTATGGCCATGTGTCTGGATACAATTCATTAGCTGACATAAGTGAATCAAGTATAAATACGTACGGTACTCAGAACAAATGATACTAAATATAACACTAATTCAAGAAAGGGATATACTATGTAATTCAATTTTCTCTTATGTACATGAGCTGCAGTTGCAGTGCAGGAAATTTTTCTTCATATCATTGCACATATCTCAGTTTATAAAGACCACTAGTTCAGTTAAGTAGTCACACTAGTCTTTTAAACTTTATTTAAAATTAAAACCAAACAAGTCAATCAAACAAACAAATAATTCCTATGTTTCCCTACTTCTTTTCCATTGCTCTGTCCTTGTATTGTTCTGAAATCACCTTAGGAAAGTGTTCAACACAATTTTCTCTTACTTTTCTTTAATAAAGGCTCTTGTGGCAAATTCAGGTGCTGCAGCGTCTCTTATTGAGGTTTTTTGACTGCTCAAACTCAAAGATTCTCATTCTGAGACGTTCCCTAAAATTGACTCTCACTAACAATCCTGTTTATTTTTTCAAACCCTGGTTATATTGTGCCTCCAAAAAACATTATTCAAACTTCTTGAGCTATTCTGTCCACTATACATGTTTTATGGGCTCCTATTTGTTTTTCCTACCTTTTCATAATCTCTGTCTGTAATGTTCCTCATACCAGCAGTAAAAAGTGAAGATGAAGGATGATGTCTGAATTAATGGCACTGTTGAAGACTATTCCTTAAGAGTGCCCTGAAAGAGACTTGCTTAAAGTATAAAATACAAAACCTAGAAGATTAATTTAAGTGACAATTTCTGGCTTTTATGGAGACTGATGGTCCCCCTAACCTTTCATATAATGAAATGATCTGTTTTTAAAAACAAAAGAGACATAATCCTTAGATATTTTTCTAAATGAGCCATGCAATCCAGAGAGTTGCTGTGATTTCCTTCTTTGAGCGTTGGGAATAAGTTGAAAGAGGTGTCAGATTAATTTAGATCTATTACATAATATGACTCATTTGACACAAGTTCTTTTTACAATTTTTTTTTCTCCTAAGAACTCAAATTTTTCTCTATAAGCTTTAAAATTCAGTACTGAGGCAAGTATTTTTTAATGTCTTTATCAATGACATAGACAAAGAGATTGAGTGCACCCTTGGCACATTTGTAGGTGACACCAAGGCAAGCGGTGCGGTTGACACTTCTGAAAGTTGGGATGCCATCCAGAGGGATCTGGATAAGCTCAAGTTGGCCCATTGTGTGAGACACTGGATTAGTAAAAGTATTGTTGGGTCAGAATCAATTCATGTGTGTGTGGTAGGTGTGTGTGTACATGTGGAAGGGGCAAGGGAGGGTTCAAACCTCATAGAGGTGAGGTGGAATCGTATCCCTTGTCAGGCCCCTGGAGCCCACAAGTGAGACTCAGATTTGCAGGGACAGTGAGAACACTGCCCCTCACCCTGGCCTGGACCCCAGAGTGGGTGGTGGGCCGGAGGTGGGGTTGGCCATAAGGACTAGAGCAGATAAAACCAAAGGCATATACTCTCCACGTGGTTGCAGCCCTGCCATCTGGACGTGTGAGAGCTGGTCTTCCAAAAGGATCCGATGGTAGCTATATTATAATCTGTCTCTTTCTTCTTTTCCTTCTTCTCTCTTCTTGCTCCCTCCTCTTCTCTTTCTTTGCTCTTTTCTTGATGTTTTGGGTAGTTTAAGGCTGGTGGGGTTAAATCTTGCTAACTTGTGAGGGTTGTTGTATGCTGGGTCAGTGTTTTGGTAGAATGCTTTGTTTCGATTGTATGATACCCTTCTGAAATTTTGTCAAGTTCTCTTATTTTCTCCCCTAAATTATCGGTAAAAATATCTGATAATATAAATAATATAAATAATAAAAATATCTGAGGAAAAGTGTGTGACTTCTTCTCTTTATGCTACCTGAAGGTATTAAAGAACCCTGTATATTATTAAAAGTAAATCTCCTGGCTGAGCTTGTGGCCCAGGGGCTGGGGTATTACACATGGGTCATCTCATAAGGTTTAACAAGACTGAGTGCAAGGTGCTGCACCTGGGTCAGGGCAACTCCCGGTATCAATACAGGCTGGGGGATGAATGGATCAGAGCAGAAAATATTTGAGTTTCATAAATGCTACACTACAAGGTCTCACCTGGGTTTTTGTTTGTTCTCGTAGTCACTGTTTATGCAAAATAAAGCCGGGTAGAACATACAACACCTTTGTCTCCTGACTTCCACAATAGGCTAAATAGGCCTCAAGGTGATTTTTATTTCTTTTAAAGTAATGTCTTCAGATGAGTGTTGTAAGCTTCCCAACACTGATCCACTGAAGATCTTCAAGCAACCTTGATGAAGGAATTTAAGCAAGTGCTAAATACACTGCTTGTACCATACTTGTGGTGCAAACAAATAAAGGAATTTATAGTAATAGAGATTTTTCCAATATTCTCATTCTGAATTTTTTGTAAGCACAAAAAACCTAACTTTTTATTTTAAAAAAAATGTATATTTGAGGATATAGATAGATGTATTACAGTTTAAGTGCCCTGTAAGATGTAGTTTCTTATCACAGAAAGATTTATATTCCATGATCTCAAAGATGCATTGCTTTTTACAGATGCTACTGCAGCTGGAGAGAAGGGAATCGTAAACGGTTTGCCACTTCCATAAGAGAGATAACTGGTTTGCTAAGTAATTTTATGTGCAAAGTAATGAATCATATTAATCACATCGAGGCTCAAGTAGAGATTTAAGAGGGCTTTCACCTAATATATATCAACTGTACTTTATCATATACTGGTAGGACATGCACTGACGTGACCTTATGTTTGTTTGTGTGTGTGTGCATGTGTTCTCACACACATATTCACATGTGGTTTTAGCATCAAGAGGGTAAGGGACAGAGGAAAGTAACTAAGCCCTCTCTTCTAAGCTTTTTGATTCTTTTCTCTAGGGAAACATTCAGCTTCTCATTGCTCTCCAAAAACACTGAATCATCTTAAATGGAATAGAGGTTTGCAATATATTATCTAAATGCTTAGCATCAAGCCTGGTTCAGCCTTGGGAATGATATAGGGTTATTATGAAATCCTTCTTTTCTGCACTGTGCAAGCTTTCTGTGGTTATTTTTTTTCCTATAAACAGAATATCCAAATTAAAATGAGTTATATTTCTGCAGTAGTAATATGATAATGCCCTCATGATTTTGCAGGGTTTAACACCAACTGATCTGTACGAAAGCTTCCTTTGCAGGCAGGAAGGGCTTTCTGCAATTACCTGTGGAGCCTGTATGAAATTTGAAACAGGAGAGTGACATATTGTCATTGAATTCTTAATTCAGATGCTGGCAATTTTCTCGTTTTTTTTTTTTTTTTTGAGAAGTCAGTCTTATTCGTGGCTATACTGCAGAAATCCATCATAAAAGCTGTATATAGTTAAGATCAAGACTTGGAGGCAAGGGGAGGGCATGGTGGAGACACGCCCAACTCAATGGAAGTGGAAAAGTGATTTTTGGTTAATACCACTGTCAAAATGCCTGCAAGTGAGATAGGTCAGATAAGTGAACTGAGGTTTTAAACTGCTTTGTTTAAAGTATAGTTAAAGTATAGATGTCCTTGCAAGACAGCAATTCCCTTCCTGCTAGAATCTCAAAGAGTCTTGCTAGTCTTCCAAGAAACCTGTCTGAAGAATAATTTCAGATATTTCCTTCTCATTTAGCTGCAAGCAGGTTTTGGTTGATTTTTGTTTATTTGTTTGTTTTGTTTTGTTTTTTTCTTTGCAACATTGGGTTAATTAGTTTTCCTTATTTCAGTGTTTAAGATGTTGGGTTTGATCATGATAGCTTTCTTGAGCCATTCGGATTATTGTTCTCTACCATATCATTTCACAACTGAGAATTACTTATAGGAGGTGAGATGAGGATGGAAGAGGCAAGGAAGGTAGGGAAAAAGTTCACGAATGTTGATCTGAATATCTGAATATAAAAGAGAGTTGTCCTACTGTTACTGTAACTTTCAAGAAGCTTTAAGAGTTCAAAGATATGTGAGATCTTTGGAGAAACACATAAACATTACAGCCATGAAGCTTCAAACATTCCACTCTGCTTCTATGAAAAAATAGGTATCTGCTATAGCTTTAGTAGAAAAAAAATGCAAGTATTTCCACCCATCGTAGAATCTTTACAGTTATCTTACATAAAGAAACACTGCCTTAAAGTACTTCTGGAAGGTGAGATTTGTAGCACCTAGTTGAAATCTTCAAGGGAAACTTGACTACAACAGAGCTTTTTCAGGCAGTACTTCACATATTGAGAAATATATTTTATACTAAAATATAAAGGAAGGCTTTGAAAGTTGCTCTTTTAACTTTTGTAAGAAACTATAAGAAAGTATAAAATCCACTGCAACTAGGTTTTCCTATCTTTTGTCTTCTCTTTCCCTCAGACCCACATCAGAGTTCTGTAACTTTATATTGGCTATATGAGTTTGGGGGGGAAAGGATACAATGCTTTGAATTCAACTTTCACGAGTGATTTTTTTCCTTTCCTCCATACTCAGTCATTATCTTTTGGATAAAAAACTCCCACAAATGGATAGGTAGCAGCTGTGGGATTTCTAGAAGAAAATGGATATATGAT
>VZRE01017929.1:0-40258 GCA_013396775.1 Cephalopterus ornatus
CTTCTGTCTTATTAAACCAAGACACTGCCCTGAGGGACCCCAGAGCTAAGGACAGTAACTTGTCAGAAGCTAAATGTGGGTCTTGAAATCAAGATGCTACACTGAAATGTTAGGTCTGTTTTGTAGATCTACTTGTCCAGAAAAGTGTCTAGGGACAGCCTATGACAAGACCCCAAAGAAGATTTAGAATATCATAGAATGGTAATTATCTGTCTACATTCAGCTCCCAGGTATTAGATTTTGTTGCACCTCTGTCTAATAGATGTGGGAACTGCAATGTATCAGATGATATCTTCTTCCCACGTAAAGACCTTGATCAAGTTACTTCTTGCTCTTTGAAAAAGACAAGCTGCCAGAGATGGCAAAGATACAGATCACTGTAATATGCACTTCCCAGATGTTGGATTACTCGCCTGTCTCACTTTTGAACCTTTGCCAGTTTATAAATAGTACTTTGACTTTTGAGGTGGAAAAAACATCTAGCCTGGCTCACAGCATCATTAACTAGGAAATACAGGATGAATGACAGAAAGCGTGAAGCATCTGGCCCCGGACCAACTGAGCTGTTTGGTAACATAGCGGATGCTCCAGGACCTGCTCAGGCCCGGGACTCCATTTCAGCAAGGCTAAAATGTTCTTCCTTCCCAGTCCAGCCCTGCAACAGCACCCTGGTCATCGGTGCTTTTGTTCAGCTGATTGACCTATCATGACCTATGAATATTTTCAGTCCTGTTTACCCTAATGCATTGCCCCAGTGTTCACAGGCACAGCTGCAATCCCTGTCTACAGGTAGGTTAACCTTTATCTGACTCTGTTAAAACAAGCCATGTAAAACTTCATCTCTGTCAAAAGCAGCCAGAATCTTATCATTGGCTGCAATAGGGTTGGTTTGTTTGTTTGTTGTTGGTTTTATTGGTTCCCCTCCCTGCAAAATGTACTCAGTTTATAAAGCGGTCCAGAAATCTCATCATGATTTACTGTTTTGCTACTGTGTGAATTTTTGCAGACTTTATTAAAAACAAAAAAAAGAAGACCAATACTGGGCCAAGCACTCATCACTGCAGAACTTTTCGGAGATACCTTCTATTAAACATTCTGCTTAAGAAATACCCCATAAAACATAACAGTTGATTTTTAATCCACTTGGTACTTACAATATTGATATTGGATAGTGTTAATTTTTAAAACAAAACATCACACAGTAGGAGGTTAAATGCTGTATGGAACTCTCACTGTGACACACTAATCTGACAAACCCCCATTTCCCATTCCTTTGCTAGGAATCACTGTAACATTGACTGATCCATGATTTGCTGGCCATCCATTTAGTGTGATTAGTAAATGCCACAGCAGTTTTAAACAGTGTTTCCACTTTTCCGGAGTCTATAAAATTTGCAGTGTTTGCTGCTTTAAGTATGTTCTCAGTAATCTCAAGAATGTTGGGGAAGCTTTGCAACAAGTATAATTAAATCCCAACTACTCTATAAAAGAGACAGACTTGGAATGAAAGTCCTCTCTACAAATCACTGCCAATTATTTGTAGACAGCCTCTTTTGTACAGAACTTGCTTAGATTTTTGTATCCTTCAGTCTGCTCCCAGGAATGCTGGATGCATGACAAGGAAAAAGGAACTGTGAAGCCCCACAGTAGAATCTCCTCCTGACCTTACTACGTTCCCTGCTTATGCTTTGTGTTGCACAGTTGTGGATGCAGAGTGCAATCCACCACCACCAAGGTCAGTGTTGGTGATGGGATTGATTTTTATGTCCAGGAGTAAAAAAAGTGAAAATTTTGAGATCACAGAATTTGGTTCATAAATGCTGACATGACCTTTTTGAACTGCCTCATTTGCACAAAATGAATTAAGAAAAATAGTAAACATGTAATATAAATATCTAAGTATATCACCAGCAAAGATAATTGTAAGGAATTAAGCATAAGGAAGATTCCATCTCAGCCTTGAATTTTTATGATTTTTTCTTTGAAATGTAATTGAAATTGATGACATCTTTCAACACATTTCAGCATAATTGCATTTGTAGAGAAAACAGCTTCTAACTTTTTATTCTTTTCCTGGTCATTCTACAAAATTGTAAACATATTATGTTGTTGTTAAAAGGAAGAGACATGTCAGTGTCTGGGTTCCCAATGTTCTCTGCAGAAGTTTAAATCCAACCATTTGCCCACTTCTCCTGTAGGAGTTTTAAAAATGTCGTTTACTAACCTGTCAGTTACAAATCCTTTGCAAACCACATCAGCTACATAAAATATTAAATAAGGTGTGCCTTCCTTTCTCATGAGACATTTATGAATAAATTATTTTGCTTAAATTGGATGAAGATGTTTGTCTAATGCATCCTGGCACCTCTGAGTTGGTTCAAAGGGCAGCAGTGCTCTCAGCCCTGGCCCCTCCCTTGGGTGCTGATGACCTGCCTGGCAGCAGCAGTTTGCCCTCCAGAGCTGCCAGCCAGGGAGGGCCACTGCTGCAGGCAGACGCTCAGACCTGCCACAAAGATGCAGCCACCTTCATAAGCAGCTACGGGTGTTTTGTTGCCCTAGGTAACACCTTGTCCCTTCTGTTTGGCAAACCTGACCCAGCTGACAGCTTCACTGCGGCTGCTGGTCCCTCTTCTGTATTCAGTGGTGTGCACTGCAGGGGAGCCAGACCCTGATCTGCTGCTCTGGGGGTTCGTTTTGGGGTTTTGTTTGTTTGTTTGTTTGCTTGCTTGCCCTTTTTTTTTTTGTTGGTTGTTTTGTTTTTGTTTCTTATTTGGGAAGGTGGTAGGTTGGTTTGTTGGTTTGGGGTTTTTTTTAGGTTGGTATCCTTCCCAATACAGTTGCTTTTCCTTATTCTAGCGTATTTTCATTCTTCTACAGGGCTGAACTTTTTGTATCTTTTTCCTAGATAAAAAGAAACAGCTAGCAAACTTCCTCCCAGCCATCTGGGTGCTCAGCAAAATCATTTCCTGAAGAGTGGGTGTCCTCACCTCGGGACACAGTTGGTCTCAAACATACCCCTTGGTGGCTTTACACCCTGAGCCATAGTGGCACATCCTGTGCTGCCTCTGTGGCAGCCAGTAAGTGACAGTGGCACCATCCTGGGAAAGAGCAGCTGGGAAGCTGGGGGAGGACAGGGAGGCTGCAGGCTTCTCATAATAAGCAGAACCTGAGCTATCCTTTAGGTCTGCAGGAGAAGGAGTAAGCTGTGCCTCTGAACCTGCCACCGCTCAGTAATTACACATCACATTTTCTTTGCCACCTGGAGAACCGGCTGATTCCCTTCTCACTCTCACACGTTTCTCCGCTGGCTCTTGAATTGTGGCGTGCTGGGGAATCCATACTTGTTGCTGCCTGCACGGGGTGAATGAAGCGCACTCCTGAGATGGTTTTCTGAGTAGTGCTGCAGCAGAACAGCCACCACGTTCCAAGCAGAGCCATGCATAGAGCCGCAGCCTTTTCCAGCTTGCAGACCCATAAGCATTTCCCAAGGAAGGTACAGAGCTGGTGTAGCAAGTTTTGGTAGACCAACAATAGACTCACTTTTCTCTGTCACTGAGGCAGACACCTCAGAAGCAATTCATGATCTGGTGGTTATCAGCAGACCACTGTCCAGCCTGATCAGGTTGTGACTTACCTAGCATTTACCTTTCAGGAGAAAGCAGAAATCCTGGACCTCCACTGGTGGATCCCAATCTTCACTGTGATAAACATCCTGCTTATATCTCCTAAGACACAGCTGCCATTTGCCTTGCACAAAAGCCGGAATGTGGGATTTGGATGGCTCATGACTGCAGAGCTCTGTGGATCCAGGAGTCAGCAGCTCACATGCTGTCACCTCCAGGACCACGACACAGGTACACAAGACAGAAAAAGGACTAGAAAAAGAAGTTGTTTACCAGGCTTAATGCTGTCCACAGAAATTGCATTTAGGAGCAAGCTGAGCTGCCTTTCTACATAAATGAATCCTTGAATCCAAGAAAAATTTATATGAGCAAAAACTTTTCTCCCCACCCTTGGGTTTTTTTTTAATCTGTATTTTTCCTATTGTCCAGAGGAGCAGAGCAAGGAAGATCACACAGAAATCTGCCTGCAGAGAGATTGCCTTCAAGTCTTTTTGTCAACTGTGTCTTTTACATGGACAGTGTATGGCATTATTTGGCCCTCAAGCAGAGGTTTAAATGCTTCCTACAGTAATTCACTGGATAGATCGTCTTTTCTCAGTGTGAAGTATGTCCCTGTTCCTTGAATGATATGATGTTTAAGTATTTCATCTTGTCTGAGAAGGTTACTGAACCTCTTCTAGTTACTTCTTACTTTTGTTTTGTGCAGTATGACTCCTGAAACAAAATTGTTACAGATTTTTTATCTTGTTTTTAATACGTAACTATTTTTAATACATAGCTATATCAAAGCAAGGTAAAACCCTAAAAACTCCTCCTTTGTAAGAGTCCAAAAGAAGCAAAAATCCTTGCTGCAACTGTTCAAAGATAGACAAGTCACCAAAAAAAAAAAAAGAGACTGTTCTTAGTTCCTACATATCACATGAAAGCAAAATATAATAACATTTGCTAGTCAGAAGTAATTTAAGTGCACAGCAAGTCTAGACTGAAAAAGCCTTTTTTTCCTAAGAAGCTACTCATTTCTTTCTGTTTGGAAAGAAGACAGAATGACTGTGGACATTAGAGTAGGTTCTCAATGCCACTCTGGTACAACTCCAGCACAGTCACAGTGACTGCCCTGAACTTTGAAGCATTTCATGAAACTCAGCTGTAAGTTTTAAGACTCATTGATACAAAAGCAGGGAGCAGCTCCCAGGCAGGAGATTAGCTCATCCTCTGCAGCCATCTTAAACCTGCATCCCTGCGTGACTTTTATCTGCTTTTCGAGAACCCTCATACATGGGAAGTTGGAGTACCTCTGTTTCAGTGGCTGTCTAGATGCCTCCCTGCAACTTCTGCAAGCATTATCTGTCTGTGAGGGGGCAGGTAAACTGAGATGATTGTGGGGTGGTTGGCACCTCCCCAGAAGTTGTAGTCGCCCAGGATGGGGGGATAGGAGCTGCCATCTACCACTAGCAGAACGACCTCTCCTTGCTGAAGGACTTGCACATTCAGTCTTTGTGCCTGCTTTTCATAATCTCTATACAATACTGTATCACTGAACAGGCTTTGTTTAGCCTGATAATTGTAAGTCTCATAAATACTACTGACAGTGAAAAAGAGACACCTTTTCACAGGCTGGATCAGTCTCTAAACATTCTACCTTTTTTCATGACAAATCCACACACCAGGGTTAGCATTTTAATTTGGCATCTAAACCACCTGAGCATTTGATTTCTTATCTATTTTTGTTACATGCCTTAACAACAGAGAGAAAAAATAAATGTGTGGTATCTCTTTTCCATAGATGCCACAAAATTTCATGTCTGTCCTGACAAATAAGAAATGGTATCATCCCAAGGTAAAACTGAATAAAAACCTTGAGGGCACTAAAATATGAAAGATGAAGGGTAATGTCACTCCATTTGATTTGTAGGACTAACAGCATTAACTGCATTATGCCAACAAAAGAAACAGGAATCCTCCATAAAGCCATTATCCTAGGATCACTTCCAGAGATCTTTGAAAGCCCCACTCAGAGAATTTTACACTCTAATAATGTAGTAGTTGGATATACTTGAGACAGACAAAGCATTAAGACCAGATAACAATTTCTTATGGGAGCTGGAACAACCTTCAACACAATGTGAAAAATAAAAAAGAGAACTTGTACTTGTATCTTTGCTTTTAAAGGAATATTAATACTATTTACAGAATATTACTTAATTTCTGTACGTTATTTAATTTAATACTACATTTAATTTTACAAATTGAAGTTATAAACAATCTACATCACATATGAATTATGGGAAACATCTCTATAGATGGGATTTTGGGATGCACATGCAAAAGAAAAACAAGTCAGAGTATTTGGCAGTCATTACACACTGCTATGTGTAATGCAGATTCCTCAGTTAGTGAAGGATATTAATTAATAACAAATGGTTCACATAAAGATCAGAACAGCAGTGAAAGTAGAAGACATGCTTTAGTCTGGAAGACCCCAACGTCCCAAATCTGTGTGATTAGCAAAGATGAGGCTACAGGAGGACTTGATTAATCCACACTTATATTCACAAGAACTTGGTAAGAAGATGTCTTCTTACCATTAGACAAATGCAGATGATGATTGACTGGCAAGAAATTGAGCTCAAATGAATTCCAACTACTGATCAGCTAAAGCAGTGTCAGGGTTTGAGAGCTGCTGTTGTGATTCCTCATATGCCTCTCTGGTATCACCCTGCCAGTGGCAGTTCTTTCCTTGTAGTACCTGCTTCTCCAAGCTCCCAAACCCAAACTTTCCAGATGGTGAGCAAAACATCACATTTTCTGAATTTCCAGACCTTCTCCCCTTCAGTGAGTGCCTGCAAACTACACTCTCCCTTGATTCATCACCTCTGAAGCAACACATGTGCACAGCTTTGCCGGGTTCACCTCAACTTCAGAAGCTCAGCAAGTTTACTTATGAAACAAGCTACGTGGAAAAGAGAAGGTTAAATTCCTGATTACAAATCAAGTTCTGAGAGGGAAACAATAAACAACAAAAGCAACTTCCAGCGTACTTGTCATTGTGAGATTTCTCTGGGGCATAGAAGCTGAGGAAATAAATCAGCAGTGCTCTGCTCCTTCAGTGTTATCTTAAGGAATCAGCATCTCTCTTGCATTTCTGTCCCCCCTCTGACAGTGACAGTTGTTGGGTTGCCTCTTGAGTGCAAATGAAGTATCAAATAATTTCCTGGGGACTTAAGTTCCCCTTCCTCCTTATCTTCTAATTTAGGGGAACTTAACCGTGTCACAGCTTTGATTAGCTCTTCTCTGTGAGAATGCAAACGTCTTCAGGCTCGTCTGGGGCCAGGATGTGCTCTCTCTGTAGAGCCTCTATGCAACATCGATTTCTTATGTGTGCTTTACCCTCTCAGGCAGTTGAATGTGCAATGGATATATTTTCCTTCCTTTTAAAAGATCTTATAAATCACAGCTTATTAAAAAAATATTAATTGTGCAATGCCCTGGATAGGCTGGCAGCAAAAATAACACCCAACATATTCATTGTAGAGATAACCAAGTTGGCATTTACAATATCTCCTCCCCATCCCTCTGCCCTTCTTTGTCACTGTTCACCATTTTTAGGGTGTTTTACCACCACAGGTGGTCTCTGCAATGTATCTCCACATTGTGCTTGGGCAGGCTTTGGTACATATCCCAAAGCTCTATTCAGGGCTCAGCTCAGTTGTCCCATACCTGGCTGTTGTGGACTTTTTAACATCACTTGGAGAATAGACTTGCACCTCCCACTTTATTGCTGTAGACTTGTATTCTGAAGACATGTTATGAATACTTTCAGTGACTTCTATGTGTGAGCAGACGTGTTCAGCTTGTAAGAAAAAGTATTTTTCCTATTCAGTAGGTTTTTTTAATTCAGTCAGGAGTCTGATGGTCCATGTGCTCACTGGAACTGCCTCCACAGAAGCAGTAGTGAGGATGAGCAGCTGTGTTAGACAATAAATCTGAGCTTGAACATCAGTTGTTTCCGAAATTCCAACTTATTTCTGTTTACTGTGGGCCTGTAGTCTTTTAAAACAGAAAAAAGTGACATTCTGATCCTGAACAATTATTTACTGCTTCACCAGTGTTATAGTTGGAGTAGCTCTGAGTCAGTTTTAAGGGCCCTGATTCATGCATTCAACAATTTTACATCAAAATAATTGAAAGATGTATTTTAAAACAAGAGCTTGATCTTGACAGCACTTAAATGCTTTACACCTTGAAGACAGTACAAAATTGCCATCTAGTCAGCCTTGGTAGGAGAAATCACTGGTAGCATATAGGCACAAAGTGGGCTTTTGTGTTATCCCTCCCCTCCTCTGGCACCATTTAGAGCATGGCTCTGAAACACCAATCCCCATGATTCTGTTGAATCCATTGATTTAAGTAACTGTAGCTGTGGGGATCAATGGTGCCTGTTGTCATTTCAGTCAGGTTTTAGGCTACGCTGAGTTGTGCTAGGGGATGATACTATTACCTCTGGAGGTGACCTTATCTAATGTCTGCTTAAACCTGTGCTGTCACTGCCCTCTTCAGTAGCCAAGAGCTGAAGCCAAGTCCTCAGCCTACAAAGCAAGAGATGGTAAAGCCAGAAGCAGAGCAAACAATGAGGAATAATGCAATCTGCTTCCAGAGGACATGGATCATTAGGTGGATTAGACCAGCAGACGATAATGGAAATTCAGTGTAGAATTCTGTAAAATAATTAGTCCAACATCAAGGAAACAGCCCAAGAAATAGGTGCTAAATGGAACAATCAAATAATACCAGGAGCTTGTATGAAAACAATAATTGGACTTTTCATGCCAACAAATGCCTCAGAAAGAAAAATACACCTAATGTTGTATCTATAAAAGACAAACTGCAAAAAAAAAAAGCAATGTTTTTTTGTATGAGACACTTGTCAAGCACTATTTCAAATACTGAGCACTACATCCGTCCCTGCACACATCAGTAAGTTGTTATTACCTTGGAGCAGGTACAGGCCAGGTCAACAAAGATTGCACTAGCTCTGCAAAATAGGCTATAAAGAAAAGTTAAAGGAGCTGTGTTTCTTTTTATTAAAGAGTCTTCCAGGGGACATAGTGGAAGTATTTTTCAAGTTAAGAACTTGATCAATAAAATCAATGTAGATAGTGTTTCAAACCAGTATGGGGTAAAGACTGTTTTTCAGTAGGAATGAAAAGGTAATGTACAAAATGAATTATAGGAGAGGCTTGTTGATGTCCGAATTGTGACATCACTATATCCAAACAAAATAGAATTAATTGTCTGGTTTTTAAATAATAGTTTATGAAAAAACAACCAGGATTGGACATTTCTCTTCCCAGTGTATGTGAAAGTCCACCTGATAGTTAATGCTTTTGTTAACTTATGTTGCACTATATTTACCCTGATGAATCTGAACTCCATAGGTTTGGAGCAGACCCTAGGATCTGAATTACTGGGATCCTGTCCCTGGCTTGCCCAAACTGATCGGCCTTGTAACACTGAATATGAAGCAACTCAACTTCTTTGGCTGCTGAATCTGCTTTGCAAAGTGCTCCAAGATAACTAAATAAAAGGCACCAAAATAAGGTAATGGTTAAATTTTTTTTGCATTGATTCTCTTACTAGTGAAAGACTAGTGAACAGCTACCTAGTTTCACTGTTAAATCCTTGAACACTCCTACATACTTTTCATAGGTGCTTGTTTCTGCCTATAATAAAGGAAACAATTCAAATTATATTCCCACTCTGTCAACAGCTTTACTGAATATCACCTCAAAATGGCCAAATCACACAGAGTTCATAACTGATGACATTTTCCTGAGACAAAGAGTAACACTCATGATTTACTTTTTAATAAGGAAACATAAAACTTTTATGCTTTTTTCTTATTTTACCACTGGTTGAAATAGGACTGGCCCATAATGCCAGTCACTCCAAGGGTGCATACCAGCACCTCCCCCAGTACTGCCACAGAACAATTACCTTTTTTATTTGCCTGTTAAAATTTACATTCTGAAGCTTCAGATCTTCTGCCTCCTCTGTATCACTGGAGATTGGATGCATTAATAAGTGACGGCCTATGTATAAATCATTTCACTGTCAAGTTCCTAATCTAAACCCTAACTAGGGCTCAATAAGGCCTGTGCAAGTATGGTCAGGAGGACAAGGGCTGTACGAGAACAAGATCCACTGAAGATTTGGGACTCAGGTTTTATTAACCTGAAGTGCTTGATATGATCCGGTCTAGAACTGATTCTGTTTTGAACAGTACTAGTAAGAGAATCAGATGCCTAGAAAAAATATATGGGATGTACCTTGTGCTCTGTCTGATGCTCAGCGGATGTATAAAAAAAGTGTCTTGTGTGCTGGGAGCATAGAACGATGCTGTGTCAGTGGAAATCTGGGTGGAGGATGTGCTTAATAAAGCAGACCCTTTGCAGCTTCACAGCAACGACCCAGAGCATCCTGGAGCATGAATTCATGCCTGGCAGAGGTACACTGCAACTGTAGGCAGCTGTGAGCAAGTGGTGATGGAAATGTAAAGTTTCTTGCAAATTACTCTCCACTGATCACGATCTTGTCCTCGTTTTGCAAAACTGGACTCCTTTTAAGGTGTTTGGAAGCTCTGCAGTGCCATCCCGGCAAGATACTTTTCAAAATATTCGTCATTGAAACAAAAGCCATGCAATGATGAAAAGGGCATAGCCAGGTTTTTAATCCCATGGGCTGAGATGCTCTGGCTTTGCCTTGATTAAAAATACCGTGATGTAATTTATTCAAGAGGAGACAGATTGACAGGAACAGGATTTAATTAAACTAAGTTTAAATCCGTTTTGTATTTCCAACTTACACCTACATAGCAAAAAACCAAGTCAGGGAGAAAAGGACGCCTCTCAGGAATGGTGGGCATATTCACTCCAGTAATGTTTCAGGAGAGTTCCCTCCTTTCCCCTCTGTTTTGTACTTATTTCTCATAACATCCATTTCTTGGAAACCAGGTTATATGCATAAGTGGATCTTCAAGGTTGCTTCTTCTCTCTCAAATTGTTGGTTTTCTGTCTCAATTTGCAGGTTAATGTAAAGTAGGCTTACTCACTTTGTTCTTTAAGTAGTTTTTTCCATCCTCAATTCCTTTTGGAATTAACTTTGAAGTTATGGAAAATAATTTAATAAAAGCAGCATTACCAAAAATTAAATGAAGAGCTTGAGGTCTGTTGAGAGGAAAATCCTTTCCATTTCTGCAGCATTTTAAATAGTATCTGCACACCCTCACTCATGTTATTTGCAGCAGGCTTATCACTGAGGACTGGGGAGGTTTAAGTAAAGAAACAACCCGCTTAAAGAAATAAATCACTTTACCCACACTTCTTATAAAAATTTGTGAAATCTTGTGGTAGCAGAGTTAGAATTTCTCCTGTTCAGTGTTTGCTTCTGTTGTGTTTTCCATGACTGTGAGATTTCATCCTTTAAGACTTTTATGCTACTTTGTTTTGCATAAGCATATTTCACTTTGTATTTTGTGAACCAAATTCAGGCTTGATGAGCTGTGTGTCGTTTCTTCTGAAGTATCTGGGCTATTAACTCTCATGGAAATGAGTAGTAAAACTAGATTTTTGTCTTTATCTCTCTGAATGTGATGTCTGCATTGAAGAAAATAAATAATGAAGTGCAGGCACAAATAATCATCAAATCACATAAGCAGTTCAAATTCTTTGAGTTATTCCTTGGACATTAAAATGGTTCTAAACTCTGATTTTGGTGGTTCAGGTTTTCACAGGGTTTTGCATCAATCTCATTACTGAAGCTTTGTGCACTTGCAGCAGAGTTTGTATCTTAAAGGTTCTGAACAGAAATGCACATGGCAATTTTTCCAGCTACTTGCAAGTATGGTCTAAAGATCCCCAGAAGTCAACTTTTGTTAACCTTTGTACAGAGGATTTAACAAGAAAAATATCATCTAGCAATAAACCATCTCCTGTATTTCATGTAGATTTAGGAAAGCTAATAATTAGAAGAAAAATGCATTTAATAATGTTACAAGCTGTAACCTTCAGCATTGTCCCTTCTGAAGAATTTCTCTCATACTTCAGTCCTGCTCCAGGTTAGGAAGGCTTCTTAAAACCAGCCGTAAGTTCCCAGAGGCGAGCAGCCCCCAGCACAGCCACAGTGTGCTCTTCTGCAGCCTCCAGCAGCTGCCGGGGCTGTTCACCCAGAAACCCAAGGGCATCTACTGATACATCCTTTCCTCTGCTTCTCGGCCTGAAGGACTGAGCGCCCCACAAAGAACAGGGAATGAGGTGGGGGGAGGAAGAGAGTCACCTCCTGAGTACCCAGGTCCTCAAACGCACACAGATGATCCCACATCTCCTGGGTATGGTGGCATGATCCCCCCATACTGTTTTCATGTTGAACAAAGTCTCCAGTGCCGGTGGATTGATCTCCCCCTTGTAACTTCCAAAATTCTGCCGTGCTCCCAAAATGTTTTACTGGAGACAGTGGAAGGAAATATAGAACTATAGAAATAGTATTTCTAATAGTATTTAGCATAATTAAGTAATACAAATAATAATTCCTGTTCATATTGAATACAACCAAACCTTTTAATTCTCTGAAGATACTGAAATTTCTTTTTATCCCAGAGCTCACAGTTTTTCTGCCTCAAAGCCCAGTCTGACTTTGGTGTGCTACAGCCTCCGTAAAGCCAGACTGGGAAGGAATAAAAGTTGAAGGAATCTTCCAATTTGCCATGCATTGAAATTACTTTTTTTACTGCCCTCTTCTGTAATTAATACAAACTGCAAATGAAGTTGTGCACAATTCCTGCTGTGAGAGAGGAGAGCAGCAACTGATGTAATGCCTCCTGGAAGGAGCAACTGATGTGAAAAAATGTCATAAATAATTTATTTTTTGAGAAATAAAATGCTGTAGGATTCAGAGTAAAAATTTATCTAGGTTTGGCTATTAACTATCTTCATACTCTCCTGCATTCTTATGTAACTGCCCTTTCAAATGTCTTTTTACACATTTTAAGGACATCACCATAAAAGCAGATTTTCTTTGGGTTGAGACATAGAGAGCAAAGGGGTCAGAGGTGTGAGTGTGCCATTGCTGTTTTTCTGATTCCTGAGGAAAAGGCAAGAGCACTACCCTTAGGCACTTCTTCTCTAACAATACCAAGCTATCAGCTGTGATTCACTGAGGAATAATTGCTTTGGGACGATTCAAAACTAGTTTTTAAGTGAAGGATGCAAAATTGCTTCCTTCCAGAGGTGCAATGAATCTAGCTGACACTGTAATATGTTTATTAAAAGGCACATGAGGCAGATGAAGCAGTAATAAATATCCATGCAGAGAGAGATCATGCATATCTGTAGGATGCTATCCAGTTAAAAGCATCTTTGAAAAATAAGTGAAGATTCATAGGTTCCTCCAAAGTTTTATTTCTGATTTATTATTGAGACATTTTTGAAAATTACTATATTTGATAAAGTGTCACAAACTGAAGGGAAATACATACAAACCAATTTTATTTCTAACTTTAATCTCCAAATGTCTGGAAAAGTGCTTGGAGAAACATTTTATCCTGTCTGCCTTTCAGCAAAGTGTAATCTGTTTTAGGTTTGAGGAGTTTTGACCTAGTGCTGGTGCCTTCTCCACACCCCTTTCCTCAACCAAATGAATTACTTTCCCCTATGGGTAGAAAACAGTAAAAAGAGCAGAGGCTCAATTTATTTTTATAAGGCATTGTACATACAAAAGCTTAGGAAGCACAATAATTGTAGCAAGGGAAAATGTTGTAAAGTGTAGCAGTATAAAATCAGAGGAGATATGGGGCCATAAACTCAGGAATGCTTTGGTAGGAGTAAAGGCACAGCGCAGGGCACAGCCTGCAAGGCTGTAAGCAAAATAGACTGGAGCAATCCAGAGCTGTAATTTTGAAAGACATGATGTGTTAATAGGGGAGGTGTATAATAGCATAAAAGACAGTCCTGTTTGTAGCTGGTGTGACAGCAGCAGTGAACCCTGTAATGGGAAAGAAGATCCTGGGTTATGGCTCAGGCTGGTCTGAGGTCTGAGAGCCACAGCGTGGAGATCAGTGGGAGTGACTACAGCACTGTGCACAGATACCACCATTAGCCCCATCAAGGGACTTAGGGATGATTAGGGTGATTTTGTAGCTGGTAGGAAGCCAACAGACGTCTTTCAAGCAAGGAATATAGACTTGAAACTCTACTGACAGGTCTTGCAATAGTCCAGGCAGAAGGAGGAAGCATGTGCAGGTGCACAACTGGGGACAGACAGAAGTGGTTTTTTTAGGAGGTAGATTAATGGGGAATAATGCAAAATGCAGCAACTAGGAGGGTAGAGACGGTTTTCCAGGTGAGAGTGACTCCAGAATGGTAGGCTTTTCTTAAGATGTGTGGAAGAAATTATTTAGAAAGGTGATGGATGAAGGTGTGATGGTGGGGATTTCTCTTGCCAAATGTACTGTTCCTTTCTGAGTGCTGAGCTCAGGAAAATGAACTCATCGTTGCTCACAGTGAGCTTAGTGTGGGAGAGGGAACAGACTTACCTGAATAAGATTTCAAATTGGCTAGTGTCAGCAAGTGAGAAGTGGAGGTGATAAGAGATATCATGATAAGCAATCTGTCCAGGTAGAAGGAGATGAAGAAAAGACATTAAGACACAGACTAAATTTTCCGATTTACTGCAGCCACTTTGTACCGTGCTAATGCAAATGAAATGGAGAATTAAAACCCCACTGTATGAAGCAGTCATTCTCAGAGAAGATCAAAATTTCCTGAGGGACAAAAGCAGATCTGAGTATGGAAGTAGAATCATCAGTATGGACTTCAGGAAACCAACCATATTACTGTACAAA
Source organism: Cephalopterus ornatus (assembly GCA_013396775.1). Lineage (NCBI taxonomy): Eukaryota > Metazoa > Chordata > Aves > Passeriformes > Cotingidae > Cephalopterus > Cephalopterus ornatus. Next base: position 14,518 of record VZRE01017929.1, read on the forward strand.
TGAAGACAAATGGTGCACTTCTGTCTGGAGCATTGCACAGTGCCAGGAAGGCCTGTTAGCTGGTGGAAATGTCCTTTGACTTGCCTGAGAAAAGTCTCACAGTGAAGTTCTTGCACCCAGAAAAGGATGTGTTGGGATGTGGTGCTACAACGGGAATCTGGAAGGATGTAAGAAGACTTCCTCTGTTGTCCTGCAGGTGCAGGATAACTTAGTTAGGATGTGGTCTTAACTCACTAGTGCGGTGGCTTGCCTGGAGAGTGTATTTTCACAGATCACTTTGTGGTGCTCTGCCGTATTTGACAGCAGCTAAAAATAGGTAAAACAGGTGAACTGGTCGCTCATCCCTTGATGGAGAGGAGACAGGGCACACAGGCAAACTAAGTGCCAACATGCTTCTGCAGATAAAGCTCATGTTGCTGCTGCAATTCCGCTATCAGCTGATAGCACCTGCTTCCACAGCAGAAGACCTCCCAGTGCCAGAAATCTTTGGTAGCATTCATTGAGCTTACTCACCCAGTTAAGCTTTTCCACCCTCTGCTAACTGAACCTTTTTGCTTACTCTTGGCAGTTCCATTCCTTCTTTTGCTTTGGAGAAGACTGCAAGCAGCCAAACCAAAAAGCAATTCCAACAGTGAAACAAGAGACTATAAGCTATATTTGAGCTGCAGATGGCAGACTTAGGTACTCCACATTGCAGCTATAACTGCCGCAAGGAGCTGCCAATACTTTATGAAGTTGGTACCCACTGCAAAATGGGGAGATCTGGTGATGTGTTCTGCTTCTGTGGACCCTCATTTTTATTCTGCGTTCACGTGGCCCTTTGTACACAATGTGCACATTTGTCAAGTTCCGTGGCAGTTTCAAAATCGGATTTTCTTCTCAATTAAGGAGGCATATGTGCACTACCTTAAGTGAGTGAAAGTGGCAGGAATTCAAAGATACGGTCACTTTTCCCTGGGGATTCTCTTTAAACGTTTGTCTTGGTGAGCCAGGCTGTAGCAGCTGTTATCCAGGGAAGCAGCACTCCAGATGGATTACCTCTGCAGACATCAGCAGTACAATTGGATTAGGTAAGCTGTCGGCACACCTGCTCATTTTACTAAACAGCTCCTGGAATTAAAGGACCCAGACATATCCTAAAATGTTTTTCCTCAGCATTAGACTCAGGTGCCGACTTGTGCTTCCAGGTGGAGAGGGCAGTGTGACCTGCAGCCCCCAGCGTGGAGGTCAGCAGAGGTGCACGGAGCAGGGAGGACTCATCTGGCACAGTCCCTGGCATTCAAAGTCAACATTCATAGACTCTAGATCAAGAATGGCATCCAAAATATTTAACATCCCCTTTCACAAGGCGGGTGAATAACCTTCCTGTAAACAATTAACTGACAGATATTTTATTTAAGACAAACAGACCAGTACTCCTTGTGCTTCTCTTCTGTAGGTTTTCTCTTTCTTTCACAGTGTTTCTAAAAATGCTTAGGTTACAGAAAATCTACAGCTCTCCTTAACAGAAAGTACATCTCTAACACAGATGGTACTCCTGGTTACTGGATTGCTTTTTTTCCCCACAAACCCTTCTTCCCCTCTGCTTCCCTCTTTTTTGTGTGTGTGTCAGACTTACTGCAAGCTTTAGTGCTTTCTCTCTTTCTTAGGGAAGGAAGATGTATCAGGGTGTCTAATTTATCTTTTGTTCTACTAAACACTCTCTTTACCCACCTTTGCCACTCTCTTTTTCCCTTCCTAACCTCCATTTCTCTGTTAATTTTTCCTTCAACACCTGATTTCAACTCTCTTTCAAACTAGCAGACTCCTGTTTTTAATTCCTTATTGTCTAATCTCTTCTCCTTCACCTTTTTTCCTCTGTCCTTCATCAATGTCTAATGTCCTTCATTAGACATTAAGAGGAAGTCTGGAAACATGGGAAAGACCATTATGTCCTTTTAAAGTGCAAAGTAGTGTCCATATATTCATACTGAGGAGAACCACTGCAGAGTATGAGATAATCATGGTGCTGGGACCAAAGAGATATGAAAAAAGCAATCAACTACATTGATGACTTTGTAACATTAGTAATAAAATCGGATGTTAAAAGTTGGAAGACAATGTGCAGATTTACTCTCAGTATACATTGATTAATCCACTTACGTCCAGACATAGTGTGTCTGGCAGTTGGATATTAACTGTGTTCAGCAGGAATATTTGGATCAAGCAAGCAGACAACAAGAGCTGTTGGCATCCTCTCAGAACTACTTCCCGGACTGGTAAGAAGCCCATACAGATCTGGGAAAGGACTTTCTCCAGACTGACATTATCAGAGTGATTGAGCCAGAATGGGGAGCGATCATAAAAGATCTTTGCCCAGGGACCAAAGTAGGCAGGAAGTTAGTGGAAAAGAGCAAAGGTGGAATCTGCAAGGAAGCATATGTGATGCTTGAACTGGGATGAGTTTTCATGAATGGTGCAGAGGAGACGGAAGATGAATTCCAGTAGGAATCTTATCACATGTCCTACTGGAATTATCACATATGTTTGTGATATTTTTTCTGGACCATAAATATAAAATCCATCAGACTGGACTGACAGTATGGTAAATGCATACAGTCTTGAACCCAAATATAAAATTAGACTAAACTTTGCACTGAAAGGAATGCTAATGGCCACACAAGACAGCAAGTTGTGACGGCAGTAGGGTTACTTGGTGGATTCATGCCTATTTTTAATAGTCTTAGTTAGAAAAAGAAAGGTATCACATAAATGGCAGCAAAATACCGCAAATGCTTGGCAAAGGACAGATCTATGGTATTTTTAGAGACAAAATTATTTTGCCAGCTGCATTTAGCATTAAAAAGGGCAATGTTAGCTGGACATCATCATTTTATGGTTCTTTCTGAAATGAACATTGAAGTATTTAAAATCCAAGCTTCTATTTGGAAACCCAAGTCGCTACCTTATAACTTCAAGACAGGAGGAACATAAAATAAATTTTACAAAGCCAATTAATAAAATAATACTTAGTCAAAACTCCACCTAAGTGGGTTGCAGTTTGTCTGCAAGCAGCCTGCTTGTGTCTCCTCTCACACACCTCAAGGACACTTCTTCCTTACCCACTCATGGTGACAGCAATGACTTTCTGACCTTCTGAGACTTCAAACCAGCAGATGTAGTGCTTCTCAGACTATTAAATGAAAGACCACCAAACTGCAAAGAACCCACAGACCACTCTGAAGTATTGCTGCAATTGTAATAATTTCCAGTCAATTAAAAACAACTCCCATTTTGAATGCCCAATCATTGCTATTCTTCTAAGCCATTTTGTTTGCATGTACACCAATTTTGTTGTGGAGAGGTGGTTTTTGTAAGTCCACCTTCTGTTTTTAGAAACGGATAAAGAAAAGTACACTGTCCTGCAAAGAAAATTGTTCTTGGGCTGATGGTTTCAAGGCCCGTGCAATCAGGAAGGGGCATGTGCCTGTTGCATAGGAGCTGAAGTGTGTCCTAAGCTCTACTTCAGAGAGACAAATGAAAGAGTCAAGATTCAGGTTTTCACTCATGGCCTGAAGTCACTGGTCAAAACTCCAAAATCAAGAAACAAGCCTCAGAAGCCATGAAAAGTTTAAAAGAAGCGTGTTTGGTTGGCTTTTTAATTATAATTTGGACATCCATACTCTATGTGAAGCAACCAGATTTTCCCAGTCTCCTGAAATTATGCAGAAAGATAAACTGACCTTTTGCTGCTGCAGAAATTCCTGTCGTTACACACACTTGCATCATGTTTCACTTCAGTATCAAACTCCTGTTTTCATCAGAAATCTGACATAAATCTAGCAGCCTACCAGTTTGCAGGCACTCAGCATTTCAGACAACCAACCACCTGGAAATCCTGGGCGAGCAATGGGTGGAAGCCATCCCTGAGCCATCCTTCTGGCTGTGAGCACCAAACAGCTTCCTTAGCAGCTCTCACTGCCAGGTCCTCTCACAGAAAGTGGGCATCTGAGGCACAAAAGGGACTTTTCCTCAAATCAATGGTAAATGCTTGTTGAAAGGGTTTGCAATTACTGTTTTACAGCTAAACTGGTTCCAACTCCCACTAAAATCCATGGCATGCAAAAGGAATTACAAGAATCATTGTGTTGTTAGAATATAATAAATAATTATCCTTGGCTGTCATTTTTCTGGGGTTGTGCACTATCTGCACCATTCAACAAATTCTGTATAACAATTCAATGTCTGCATAGTACATTTCGTATGTGCATATGCTTTCATGTATTTCTGTATATGTAAATAATAGTAAATCAAAGTAGCACTTAATCCATCTTTATATTAGCTCCTACCAACTAATTCCATGTTTTCCACTATTTTGTTTTTATTTTGTTCAACAGCCTGTGCCATTTAATTGCCTCTGTTTTTTGTGGGCTGTTGATGCCACAGGTACTGCCAGTGCTGTGATGGATGTGAGCTATCTGTAGGCAAAGTGGGAGCATTGATTTGAGTGCAGATGAATGAGCTGTGCAGGGGGGTGGTTGCTGGCAGTGTGTCTACACAGTGGAGAGATCTTCCTGTGACAGCTTTCACAGTGCACGGCAGTGCAGATCCCACCCAGAGAAAACTGCTGTTGCCGTCTTCTACCCCACGGTTTGTGGGGCAGTACTTCTTCCTGTTTTTTCCTCTTTGCCTCTTCATATGACCCACCTTTGAGGTGAAAACAGCTAACCAATCTGCTGCATCACATCAAGGTCCCAACATACAAAGTCTAAATACAAGGTCAAGTCTATACGCGCACACAAAAAACCCAAGCTCTCCTACCCTTTCTGGACATACTCCTACTCAGGCTTTCCATCTCTCCTGTCTCAAAATGCAGATTTTTTGTGTAGGTTTTTACTTGCTAAGCTCTTCTACATTAGTCTCAGGCTAGCCAATCCCTAATCAAAAGGCTCCCTTCAGCAGCCAAAGATGCAGTTGTGCCCTGCAAGGACATCCACTCTACAGTGAGGCTCTTACGGAGATGCATTTGCATTGTAGGTATTTGTTAAGTACCATCAGATCTAGTGCACTCCAACATTCCATAATAAGTCCTTTTGGCAACAGTCCCCCTTGGTTTGCAGAGCACTGCAGAGCCACATTCTTCTGTTGAAAGCCTTAGTGGATTCTGGAATGGGAGCAGTTGCTTAATCATTCTCTCATGATGGCCTTAGGAGGGGCTGATTCTCATGGGCTGGGCTGTCTGAGTTCCTGTGATCACTCTCTGGCCTCGGTGTGTATTTAGGATAGTGGTCAATCAGATATCCCAATGGTGCTAGCTGGGACTCATTGCCTAACAAAAGCCCAGGCTTCCTGACCATTCTTAAAACACTAAACTGTTAGCTCCCCTTCTAACCCAGCGCTGAAGAAAGTCAGCTTCACTAGCAGAAGTACTCTGATGTAAGGAAGTGGCCTAAGCTCAGATCTTGGACCTTTAGGTGGCATGTATATTACGAACATTTGAATGCCCATAGGTGTTCTTGCCCCCATGCTTTGAAAATCTCTGAGTAGGTCTTAAGGTCTCGCATATCTCTCTATTCCCTAATGCCAAGCTGCTCCACGGTTAGACAGCCTCTTATTTCTGAGAAACACTTCAGTGCAGTAATAAGTGTTGTATGTACAAGAGATCCATGAAGCTGTAAAGCCAGAGTTTTGGTCAATATTAAGAAGTTTGCAAAATTGTATAATTACAGGTTTAGCTAAGAAGAGAGGTTACCATACCCGGGCAGAACAGCCAGGCAATGCATCAAGAAAGAGCTGTACTGGCCAGCTCAGGACACAGCAGAAGTTAAGTCTGAGTTCCTGCTCGCAAGCAGAACATCTCAAGACCAGCTTAGCAAAATTCCGTTAGAGGCCTCCAAGAGCATCAGAAAACCCTGCTCGTCTGTACACACTGTCTACATGAGCAAGCATTGTATGTTGGAGATTAAACTGTCAACTGCTCATGGAGACACTCTCTCAAAAGACCTTTTGATCACCAACTGACTGATTGTCTTGCCTTCAGAAAGACCCCAGAAAATATTTTCTGGAAACCTAAAGGAGTGTGCTTGGCTTTTACTGGTCCAGGAAATGATGTTTATTTCCTGGAACAGTGTTCCATGTAATGGCCAGAATTTGCTGTTTTCACTGACTTTTCGTTGTTGTTCTTTGCTTTAGGGATAGTCAGCTGGACTCACATAGTTGTACGTGTACAACATGTACATATCAGCAAATGACCCTAGAGTTCTTTTTGTCAATAGAAACTTAGACAACAAAGTCAACATCATGATTCTTCTCATCCTGAAGTAAAAGCTTACTTCTTATCAGATGAATTAGCCCTCTGCATTAATTAGTTGCCACTGACTACACTGACTAGACCACCATTGACTCTAGTGGGACCATAGGCAGTTTGCAACAAGTGGACACATATGAATCCCATTGAGATTTCCCTATTTTCATCATAGGTTTTACTGTCAAAGTTGACAGTAGGGAACCTCTTTTTCACCTGCTTGCAATGCACGGTGTCTCTTGTCTTTCATTGACTTTCAAATCATATTCCATTCACAGCAGTTTGGCCTCCTGCCTGCAGGACTGGGCTGTCTTGGACTTGGTGAAGGTAGACCTCATTGTCTTGTCCATTGTGGTAGGACAATACAATTGAATTATATCTTCTTTCTGCTCTTTTCCTCAGCTTCAGCTGACCTTCGTGCTTCCTTTTCATTCCTCACACTCAAGTCTTGACCCTACCTTAGCTCTGCAAGTAATTTCTGGCCCAGCTGCATCTCTCAGTGTGCACGGGTGTCAATGTCCATATGCATATGTGTTTTCCTCAAACAGTACAGGGTATTTCTGTAGGTCCTGACTGTGTTTGCTTCCATCTATTTTACCATGTTGATGTTATGTGTGGGGTTCAACACTGCAACTTCAGTGGGGCCACAACTGCAGCTGAGAAACACATGCAGTGCAGCAGCCATTCCTTCTCACATACCTTCTGTGCTTCACTCCTGAGGCCGAGGAGACCATGAGGGAGATTTTAGACCGTACCATCAGATCCCAGTCAGTGATTTATGGACAGCAAGGCCATCCAAAGTAATCTGTCTTATTTGCTGTGTTGAAGACCAAGGATTTGTCTAGCTGGATTTTTGAGTTAATACAACAGCTTATGTTCCACTGTTTGTGAACTGTTACTTTACTTGTATGGTATTGGCAAATACAGACCCATCTCTTTGGCTGCCATGTAGAACAATAAGGAATCAGGCAGGGAGCTCATTTTTCTCTCCTGACCCTTCATACTCATTTCTACTGACCCATCTTCCTCTGCTTTCCAGCAGTCATTCTTTGTCTTCTGACCGTATTTGATCACGCTTTTTTCAATACAGTTTCCCGTTTGATTTCCTTTTACAAAAACATGTGTACACTGACATCGTAGATAACTACCACAATCCCAGCTGTCTGAGCACTGATTTTTTTGTCTCTGAACTTGTGAACCATTTAAAAATTCAGGATTTACTGCAGTTGTTTCAAGAATTCCTGACAGACACATGAGGATGATTTCAGAGGAAATAACTCCTCTATAGTCAGCCTGTCCTGTATTCCCCTTGGCACTCCCTAGGCTTGAGAATATTAAAAGTGAAAGAAAAATGGCTCACAGTTAAAGCAGATTAATGAGACTGCATGTCTTTTTTCAATACATGGAAACGACATGCAATTGAATACCAGTACCTTCTCATTAGTGCTAAGCAAATCTACTTTGAGATTATTCCTTTTGGAGGAACTATGTGAACTCCTCCTGTAACACCACAAACAGCCTCCAAAATACTAAATCACTTTGGATTGCCTCTGAAGAGTGTGGCAGTGGGGTGTGTGCCCAAATCAAGGGGTACACTCAGTGTGTGACTGTTGTATTGCAGGTGCCTCCTCAGCTGGAGACAGTGACTGACACTTCACTAAACAACTCTCATGTAGGTGATCCTTCAGCAGGTAAGGGAGGACCATTCTCTCTCCTCTATTGGCCTACTCCCATGGGACACGGTTTCCCCCAGTCTCATAGAGAGGATCAAGGGTGTGTCTCAGGGTGGAAGCAGCAGCATCCAAATCCCAAGCTGTGTTCCCCTTTTTCCAGATGATCAGTGAGAAGGTATGAGAGCTCAAGTCTAACCAGAGCACTGAAAAAGCCCACATAAGAACCCAGGAGATGTGTTTGGGAGATTTCAGAAGCTAGCTTGAGGTCTTGGGCTGGTTCTTTGATAGATCCACCTGCAAGAGATCTGAGCACATGAGCCCCATGAGTAGAGTCAGTCAATAACATACCTAATGTGCCAGAGTGCATGTGCTTGCACTGCCTCTTGGTAATTTGCCGAGATTAGGGCTTTTATCAGGAAATGATCACATGTTTTTAGGGCAATTCCAAATGAATAGTTCTGTGCCTTATCTGTAACAGTGCTATGTTAGGAATGAGCTCTTTAAGTATTTTCTACTGATGAGTCTAAATTAGTTCTCTCTGAGCCCTCTGTGGCTGTCACAGGACTGACAGCTGGCTGCAAGACTGAATCAAGCTTGATTTGGTTGAGGGGAGAGGGAAGGAGAAGTTGAACTGCACAATTATGCTGCGTTGTGTGATACCTTACTGTGCTCTGTTAATGAGTGTCCCATCAACTGCACAGTTCCCTTTACCCCTGCTAGCTCAGAGTTGATGTGAACATTTATGTGCCATATAATCCCTCATTAACTGCAGCAGAGGCATTCCCTAGGTCTGACTGTGTCAAGGAGATGATATTCAAATACAGGGTTGGGTGAGATCTCTGTGGTAGGAGAATTGCCAAGGGAATGCTCTTCAGTTTTGTCAACAAAAAAATTGGAGTTTACTGAAAAGAATTTATTTCATCAAATTTGAAACCGTCACAACTAACCATTTGATCAGAAAAATCCTAATCAATCAGAGATATGTCTAATTTCTGCATATGGTTTGTATTAAGTGCTTGAAAAATGATTGCTTTTCATTTGGAAATTAATTCGAGGCATGTGATAGATTGGAAATGTTGATTACTGCAAAGGTAGCAGGTGCCTCTTTGCCCTTGCTGTACACTGCTGTCATAACTGCAATGGTTCAGGCTTTCTACAGACCAAATTAATACTGTCTTACCTCTCAGAGGCAGGATTTTCCGAAGAAGGAAGTGTGGAGAGCTGTGTTGCTCATGGTGGGGTTGGACACAGCCACTTGTGGCAGGTGGGAGCACGGACAGTGCTGGGCAGATATGGCTCTATATTTTATGCAAGAGAAGAAGGTATTTTAAACTCTCCTTCACTGTACCCTGTCCCACTCCATGTTCACTATTGTAACTGCTGACAGGTAAATGGAGGAAAATAGTGGTGGGTTTGAATTTTCACTTTTTGGCTATATTGGCATCATCGGTACTATCAACTAAACCTGTTTTGTCGGATGATTACAGCTGCAGAGGCTTTGACAGTTTCTATTTAGATTTACCTTTTATGGTTATCTTGTCTGTCAGGGGTCCCCGTGGCTGTGTATGGCATGTTTGAGCTTTCTGTGTTAAAAAATATCAAAGACAGAAAAGAAACAAACAGCAGGGACACAAACCCAGGCCAGGGCAAAGAAGACATCAGAACTGTATTAGGCCAAGCTGTAAGGAGACAGAAGAGGACATAGTCCCTGGACACTGCAGTCACTGTGGAGTTGACTAAGGCTCATGCAGGAGACGTTTGCTGAATGTGACTGCCATCCTGGGATTCACCTCATCTTGCACTTTTAAATCCATCTCCCAGAGTTAAGCTTCAGCACTGTCAGACTGATCAACAGATATGTGTGCATTGTATTACCAGGCCCTCTTTGTGCTGCCTCTGAAATAACAGCAGGCTGTGTCCCTTCCTAAGAGGGGAGGATTTTGAATTGGCTTGATTTCTCAGGGATGGATTATTGCAATTCTTTGTTTGCAGGAGTTACCAACCGTGTTATCTCTCGAATGCAGCTGATACAGGATGCAGCAGCTCACAGTCTTTTGGGCACTCAGTTGTTTCAACATAATATTCCAATTTTAAAATCTCTGTGCTGGATTCTGGTGAAATTTTGTGACAGGATCAAAGTCCTGCTACTAGTATAGGATATGTTGGATGTTACACCCCTTCCCTTTGCTCTGTGGTAGCATGTTCCTCACTGCTCAGCAAGATCATATTTACTACTGTAAAGGCATGCAGAAGGAGAGAGCATTTGCTTCGTGAAGGGTGTCTGGTCAATGACCTTCCTAATGCAAAAGGGGATAATAAGAAAAGGAGAAAATCACAAGCAAGAGGGCACCAAGACCCAAACCTAAAAAACTGATAGATGAGGCAGTGATGGGAGTCAGTCACACTGATTGATAAGGATATATGGATATAAAAAGGTTAATTTTTGTAAGATTATCTGATCTGATAAGGAAAAGGGGGAAGCCATGAACCAAACAGAGACTCAAACCTGGCAGACAACTGCAATGGAGAAAAAGACAAGAAACCAACTTTGATGTGAGCAGCCAGCAAGGCAGCCTGCTTAGAAAGACAAAATTGTTAAACAGAAGAAATTGTCTGCTAAAAAAACTCTGAAAGAGGAAGGCCTGCCAGCCTGGAGCTGTGATTCTGGGAACCAGAAACAGCCTTGAAAAATGCTGCTGGGCCTCTTGGAAGTGCAGCCAGCTTACCTACAAACTGGGTGCACAGGAAGGAGCCGGTCCACTTGGTCATTTCCGACACTCATGGTCCCTCCTCCCAACTGTGTGAGAGGCACTTATGCTTCCTGCATGTCACATCCATTTCTTGCGTTTGGTACTGATTTGACATCTAAAACTGCAACAGCTTAAGTACTGTGGGGGTATTCATCCATCACTATCCCAAAACACCTCAGGATGTCTCAGCTTGTTCTAACTTTCTGTCTTTCCTCCGCTTTTTTTGTTTTGTTACTCTTCTGACACTTTAATGATATCAAAAGTTATCAAAAGGTAGGTCTGAAAGACACATTTAAAAGGGAAAGGTCAAAATTACTCTCCTGTCTTCCCCATCTCTATCAGTAATTAATTCAGCTTTTACAGTATGCTGCCTGGCTTTGACACAGGTCCTTCATCTGTGTCGCTGGTACCCACTGTTTATGAGCAATGACACAGGCCTGTGACATTTAACTGCTGAAATCAGCCCAAATTGAATGCATTCAGCCAAGTGCAGCAGAGGCTGAGACCCCATGGAAAGCTCAGAACGACGTGCTCAGAGCAGTTGTTCAGACTTTGCCATGTGTGAAACACCCTTTTATCAAAGAGACCTCCATTGTCCTCCCTCAAATCCTACCAAAATACCCGCAAATATTGAAGCAAATGCAGGTGACCTCTGCACTCTGCAGAAACAATCCCACCTCACCTGCAGTACCACATAGCTGATGACATGGGAGCTGAGCCCTTTCTTTCTAATTTACATCATTTTTTCCTAAATTAATTCCTTCTCTATGTGGGGGCAAGTATGAAAGTAATTTTGCACATTTGCAAATATTTCTAAGCAACATGGGGCTAATGCTCCTCAAAGTGTCGAGGCCTGCAGGCCTGAGCTATCATTACCAGAGAAACAGCAAGAAAAGCTACACTAGGACTGTGTCTGAGCACAGGGGCACAGTGTCTTGTGGATGAACAAGCTATTTAATACTCAGAAAGATGTTGCCCTTTTGAGTACTTAGTTCTTCAGATTACTATAGAAACACAACTTAACTTTTCAGAACCCTGGTCTGAAAGAGGAAAGAGGGAAGGGGAAAGACGTTGAGGTATAGGAAGGAAGAAAGAGATGAATGCTCCATATTGCCTCGAAAACTGGTCTACATATTTATTACGTTTCACTTATGTTAAGATGATTCTTACTGCGCAGCAAGTTGCTATCTCCAACACCTAGAGAGATAGTTACTGACTTCTTTGTTGCAGTTGTCTGAAATAGATTGACTTCGAATGATTATTTATTATATTTCAAAATTACGTGGCTTTATATCCTATCCGGAACAGAAAGCAGTATTCTACATTTGAATATGTATTGCTTCTATAAGAGATAGTAAGATTAGAAGCAGAAAGGTACAAATTTATGTCAATACCCTGAGACAGAAGGGTAGGCACTGCCTTTGTTTGTTTGTTTGTTTGTTTTTCAACTGCCTGCTAAAAACTAGAAATTTGATGTTGAATTCCTAAACCCTACAATCCAGCCCTGAACAGCTGAGCAGGGCAGACCCTCTCCCCTCCATCTCTCACAAAGCCATTCAGCTTCTCCAGTCTCATTGCCAATATCAGTCAGTTCTTTCCAGAACCCCCCTACTAGTTTGTGTTACCAAAGAAGTGAACTTTATTCCCTGTGAATTACAGAGCATGGACCAGGGCTGGATGCCTTGCAAGAAGATAGATTTTTTGTGAAATAGGTTTTTGTGAAACTAAGACCAATGCCAGTAGACTTCTATGGTTAGTTCTGGAGGAGACAAGACCAGACCCATCAGCCATCTCCCCTCCATACTCTGGATTATCTCTCTCTTTGCCCTTGCTTTCTCAACTCTTTTAAATTAATTTGGATTTTTTTTTTTTTTTAAATCTTTCTCTAAGTAGCTTGACCCACTTTCCAGCTAACCTCTTTATGTTCTCTGCCGGTGCTTTACCATCTCTTTCTTTCTCCCATTAGGATATAAGGAGGAGTTAAAAAAGAAAGACTTTGAATTGTTTTCATTTGATTTTTAGCTGTACATTTATGCGTTTGCTAGATAAAATGATTTAGCTCAGAAATTAGTGTTCTACTTTACATTTAGGGGTAATGCACTGTACCATGTGATCATGTATGCCTTGGAGATGATTTGCCAAATAAATTTAGATGACATCATTGCAAACACACACTGTTACCCAATCCAGCCACTACTATAACTTTATTCATTATTGTTTATTTAATTCTCACTTTATGGACCTATATGCCATTACCTCTGTATATGAGAGCTGAAGGCAATCCAGAATTGATGCTCAAGAGCAGTAACAGCCCTTGGTCAGGTAGAGAAATCAGAACCAAGAGCAGAGAGCAATGAGAAGCCATGATGCCCTCTAAACTAAACTGGTATCTGTGTATTAGGTCTTGCCAAAACTAGAATTCATAACATAACAATGTTATCCGTACTGACTTAGGCTCAGCAGTATCATCCTCTTCATGCACAGATTGTTTTCAAAATTGTCAGGGAAATAGTGATTCTGGTAGAATAGGCACCCACACATCCAGAATTTGCATCAATAGTAGGTTTCTAGTGATAAAACTTCATTGGTTTAAAAGAAAATCACCCTGGTCCAGTCCTAAGTCTTTTTGACGTAATTGCTTTTGGAACTGAAAGCAATGAAAGACAAACTATATTCTAAATATTTTCTGACAGGAAAGGTTTCTAATCATTCAGGAGAAGAGACAGGCATCACGATCTCAGATTATGCAGTTTCCGAGTAATCACAACAACCCACCAGGGAAGAGAAGTCATTTTCCTGAGAAAGGCACCTGAACATCTTTTCATCATTTAGCATGTACCACTACATTTGCAGATTCATCTGGTGGAGAATGCTAATGAACTCCCTGGACTACTTGTACCCTACAATCCTGACAACAGTTGGGGTTTTTTTAATATTAAGTAATGTGTAATATTAATTAATTATTCCCATAGGATCAACCCAAAGAAGTCATACTTTAACTGCAACAGCTGTTATAAGGTTCTGGATGCAAAAATTTCTGTTCCAATCTCCCTAAAATGTAAAATGACCATGCAGACAGTGAGAAGAGATCTGGAAGCACAGACACCTCCTTGTGTGCTCTTGCGCAGGCAGATGCAAACATATTTCTGCTCTGAGCCATGTGCTCTGCTAGCATGGCACTGAACCAGAGAAGGTGCAACTCTCTCTCAGCAGGATGTGTGAGGAGGGTGAGCCTTATCTTACCTGTAGCTGTGCAGCTTCTTCTTGGACACAGATCAGCACAGCCTTAAAAATTCTCACCCTATCTATGTGGCAAAATCTCTGAGGGCAGATGAGAAACAAACCAGTTTCCTGACCTGTGATCTGTACTCCAACTGATAAACCACACTGCCTCTTCTATGAGGACTTTGGTCATGCTGTGAAAAATCATAAAAATACCTGGGTTTTATTGTATTGGTTGTAGAAGAACAGTTTTCTTTAACACTGAGGGACATTATTGGGAGGCAACCTAAGTATGGAAAAATGTGTTACTATTTAACTCTTTCCAAGACACTTGGATTCAGACAGTGAGAAAAATTTTGAGAAGAAAATCAAGTTACAAATTATAGCAATTCCACATCAGAGCATGTGAGGAGAGATGGTATTTCTTACTATTAGAGACAAGGCTTATGGAAAGGTTACCTCTCCATTTGACTGCCTGATGGAGATGAAAATAGAGAGAAAAGCTTTCAGGCCAAAACCCCTTTGGGTAAGATGAAAAGCCTAAGACTAAGATGCTAGTCTAATAAGATGTTACCACCTCATCAGGCCCAGTTTGCTTATATTCTTAAATCATCGCAGATATGACTCCTATTTAAACAATCTTTTTCTTGAACATTTTACATCAAAGTCTATTGAATGGAAGCAAGGCTTTCTTAAGCCTCAGACAATGTAGTCTCAGCCTCTCAGCAGTCTCAGAAACAAGTAGATTCATTCAGTAGCAGGTCTTTGCATTGAAGAAAGACTGAACAGCCTTTTTTTTTGTTCTATAGACAAAAAAACCCAGCAAGTGCTACTTCTTAATAATCCAGTCTGGATTACAGGGAAACTTTCATATTCTGGCCTATGAGCAAAAAAAAAAAAAAAAAGAAAAAAAGGCCCAAAGAGTCCTACTTCTTTGACATCAATAATTCAAGGATGGTTTTTCCTTCCTGGCTGCTGGTTGTGCTCTGTGAGTGCAAATCAGAACTCTATGAATTGGACCCAGCAAGAGACAAGCAAACTGGGGTGTGGAGATGTTTACTAGACTGAAAGTTTGGTAAAATGAAGCGAAATTGGGGTAGTACTGAGTTTCTTGCATGTCCTTCAGTGGAAAATAAGGGTGAGGCTCAAAACATCCAATTCTGGAGTTTCTAGATCAGTAGCTGCAGGTTAAAATTCTATTGCATTGGTGCAGAAATGAACCAGTCTGCTGCAGCACAAGTGCCTGTACAACTAAGATGACCTTTTTCAAGTTTTTGTGTACATCTTAAGATTTCAGCAGTCAACATGCCTTTCTGATATGGGGAAATCTGGAAATTCCTTTGCAGGTAGGATTGCAGTTACTTCCCTGCCAAAAAAATCTCGAAAACACATTAATATAAAAAATAAGTATAAGACAATGACCAAGTCCCATAAAAATGTTCAAAATGTTTCATGGATATATAGTAAACAATGAACATTTCCTTGTAGTTGCAACATGTATTACAGCTTTTAATTACCGTGACATGGTAATTAAAAGGGTAATGTGCTGCAGCAGTGATCAAAAGCCTCCTCATTCATAACATCTAATGGACTACTCTTGTGTGGGTTTAGGAACAAGGGGCTACTGTGCATCTGGCGACGTAGGCATGTACTCAGTGGGTCTGCTGTATCCCTGATGTATCAGAAATGTGGTGCACAGAAATATCCAAGACCTAACTGCACTCTCCCATCTCACATCATGTAGTTGCACCACCCACCCTACATCTGGATCACAGCTCTGTTGCTCATGACCAGTGCTCAACTAAGAATCTAAACTGTAAATACATGGCCAAAACATGACATAAAATGTCTGGGGCATTTGCAAAATACCCCAAAGCTCGTTGGGCTTCCTATCATGTGTTCTCCTCAAAAGTCTTCTTAATATCAAGTTTCAGGACACCCTTTTGGAGTATAGGGACCACCAGCCTTCAAGCTGATCTAGTGCCCTGTCAGTGGCCAATCCACCTAAAAACACAGCCTTTCTGGGCTCATAGTGCAGGGAAGCAACAAGAAATACTATACTCAGTAAAGTCCTGAGTGATCAGTTACTCAAATCCTGATAAAGGACACTTCATGTGCACTTCATGTGCTCATTGTAACCACAGAGAAAAGTTGGGTTGACTCCCCTGAACATTAAGTATTTTTAGCTGAAGCTCCAGAGCTGCAGTGGATTTGACTGCAGTTGGCATTGATATGGGGAACCTGGAAATTCCTTTGATTCCAAAATTCAGTTTAGAGAAACTTCATTAGGGTTTTTATATTTAACTGAAAATAGACTGAAATAAAAGTGAGATGATGTTTATTGTTACAGAAACCAAAGTATCAGGAGTTAAGAGAATGGGAAGGCAGACTCAAGTAAGTGCTAATTCCTTGTGCTCAGACAAACATTACTCATAGACAGTACAGAACTAAGAAAAAACACAAAAACCTTACAGGCAAAAAGCATTCTGCTATCTTCCCTGCTACTAGTGGGGAACTTGAATTGCTTAAAGGTTGTTTGATGTTTTCTGAAGGTTTCTTCAGATTTTTTAAACTTTTTAAAATCTAGGTGTGTTGGGGCCCCTCCAGCAGTATTTGATGATGTACTGAAACAAAAACCTTGTAGCATGGATTCTGTAAATTCAAGTACTGAGATCGGATTAAGGAGGACTTAAAATGATCATTAAAATGTACTTATTATACTCAGCTGTTTCAGTGTCTGTTCATGCTCTCTGTGCTCTTTGCTCTGTGGTGCTAAGAATATATTCAAAAGACCAGGTTACTGCTGATTTGTGGCTGTTGCAGAGATTGGTGAATTAAACACTGCTGAGCATAGTGGGTTTTTTGTGAGGATTCTTTTTGCTAAGAATAGAGTGAAAAGTGGTCACATTTCTTGTTACAGAGATGATCTGGATAAGATGGTCTCTGTAAAAAATTGCTGAAGATATACCTTATTCCTGTGGTGACAAGAGAGCATATCTGCTGTCAGGTTCACTTGCTTTTTTGGGCGCTCAGAGAGAGCTTCCCGCAATTGCAGAGACACGTGGGTGAAGACAGTTTCATTTTGGCTAAGTTGCCATAGGGATTCTGCAGCTGGAGCTGCAGGAGAGCAGGTTGTCACTTGCCATTAGCTTTGTTTGGATCCTGCAGGCCAGTATGCATCTTAGATACTGCCTGGTTAACTCCTCTGCTGCTGATGTGGGGAGAACAGCTGGAATACATGCACTCAGATTCTGCCACTGTTGGAGCTCACCTGGTCATTTGTGCCTTATCAAAGACTGAAAGTAAGAAAAGGTAAAGCTGTAATAAGCATTAGTCACTCAGTGTACTTGAAATTAGGAGTCTGTTGCAGCTGGGCTATGGCATCCTATTGCAGGACCCACTTTCATTTAAGGCCATGCAGTGCACTGGAGTAGCATGTTCTTAGCAAAGAGACCAGGGGATGATTAACGTACTGTACGTTCTGTCCACAGCTTGTAAGGGATGCTAGTATCTCTTTATATTATTTTAATAACTGCCCATTCTTAAGCTAGACCTGAAAAATTTTGCTTCCAGGTATGCTCCAAAGTATGCTTCCCTTTCCCATGACTGGTGAGAAGTATGGAGAAGTATGTCTATATAATCTAGGACACAGGCGTATGAGCTGCTGAAAGAAACAGCTGCTGAAAGAAACAGCTGCTGAAATTAAATGAGAATAGTTGGGCTTGCCTTTTGCCTTACTCATTTCAGTCCATTTTAATAATGTCTGACGCTCAGTGCTTTGTGTGTTTCTCCAGAGACTGGAATGGATGTACTGGCCATAACATGGACCACAAAAGCTGGGACTAAAGAATTGCCTGTGTGACAGAGAAATCCCAAAGAAGATGGATAATGCAAATATTTTGTCATCAGACTAATGCTTTGTTAATTACTCTGCTTGGATGGACTTGGTGACCAGTCCAAGTCTATGTGGATAGACAAGTAAACCCAGGGAATGGTGTGGGATTTTGGCATGTAGTGCACTGTTCTGAATGACATAAACAACACTATTTTCCAAGACCCTTCCTGTAGTAACACTAAACTGATCTCTTGTGAAATAGTCCCCTCTTCTTCTAAGCCATTGTAAAACAAGATAAAATAAGTGTAAAGCAGGAGCCCTGAGCAGCCTTCAGCCTAAACAGAGGAGATGGGGAATCCAATCCAGGTCTTTGGCTGAGTGGAAGGAGAGGTGGCACTGACTGTTTTTAGACTCTTGTGGAGTACATACTAAAAACCCGAAGAGGGTAGTAATTTCTTCTTAAAGACAGTTTTAACACTTAATGGAAACAATATGAATGTTGAATTCTGGTGAACTCAATGATTCAGAAAGACAGAGTGAAGCAGCCCTGTTTGTCTGTCTGCCCCAGAACAGACTGCCCCCCACACCCTCCATTTCAATTCTAATGAAGACTTGCATTTGCAAGGATGCTGGGTGCGAGTTCAAATTTAAGGCTCCTATTTTTTCCATCAGTAAGGTGCTGTATGAGCTTCTTTCAGAGACCTTACCTTTGCAGGAATGGCTAATGTTAGTTACAGCCTGAGAGATACAGGAGAAAATGTGAACATTAGTCTTTCTCATACTACACATACTTCATGCTGGCTTCCTTCACATGAGGATTAGCAACTGATACTGTACATTAAAAAATCAAATGGTTTTCCCTAAGGCTATCACATCCAGTAATTAAATCAAACACACACAAGAGTTATACAGGGAGGCTGACAATGCATTTGACAATGCACTGTACTTCAAATACAGGCTGATCCACATCAGTTCGGGATGATGATTTTTTTTCCTGTAAAAGTCTGTTCCAGGCATGCTGGTGGCATTTAAGCATATGTTTTACATTAAGTATGTTGGGTTCTGCTAAGGCCACCTGACCAGGAAGACACACTCACCCGCAACCAGGAACACTGAGTGGATGAGGCCCTCTGTACACAGACAGGGCCTCATGTCCACCACTCCTTGTCCTTATGGAGGACTTCAGTGGCCCCAAGAGTTGTTGGAGGGACAACACAGCAGGGCTGTGCTCATCTGCTAGTCTGTAGCCAGCATTACTAGGATGAAGATCTAGTACAAGGAGAAAGGAACAAGAAAGAGCTTTCATGTGCCCTGAACAAGGTGAGCAGCGGCAGCCCAGCTAGATCTCAGGTCAGGAGCAGGGCTCTGGTCATCACTAAGTGGTGTGGCAGGTGGCCTCCTGTCCTGTCTGGGTTTGTTAATGGAGACTACAGTGCAAGCCACAGAACACCCAATAGTTGCTAAGTGGTCTATCAAGAATCTGACCGCAATGTAAATGATACAATAAAAACATTGGACAGGTTCTTTCCTCACCCCGCATAAGTGCAACTCAAGTGAAATATTGTAGTTTTAAAAACTGACTTGCAAATATCTTTCTTCTTCAATATAATGCTTTAGAAGTGAAACATAGCTTTGGGGTAACAGTGGGAGATCCCAAACAAATTTAATACCAAAGCACTATATCTGAATTTTGTTTTAGAGATACAGTAGAAAGCAAAAGTGCTTTTTTGAATGAAAATGTAGTTATGTGACAAAATTCAGTCTTATTCAGGAGAACACTCTAACAAAGCTGAGCAAAGTTCCTTCATGTTTTCTGAGAGGGTTACAGGTTCCTTGTGTT
The DNA here is from genome assembly GCA_013396775.1 of Cephalopterus ornatus. Lineage (NCBI taxonomy): Eukaryota > Metazoa > Chordata > Aves > Passeriformes > Cotingidae > Cephalopterus > Cephalopterus ornatus. The sequence continues at coordinate 34,121 of VZRE01017929.1, forward strand.
AGCAGTTAGACTAGATGGCAACACTATCTCACACAGCCTGGAAGTTATGAATTTTTCTTAAGTAAATAGTATGTGCTAGTTTCCAAAAGGCTCTTAGGCCTCTGAGGTTACTGAGGAAGGCACAAAACCCAAACCAACAGTCTCCATCACAGTAGAATGGGAAAACTGACATGAGAAAATTTTATTTTCCTTTTCTGTGACTGGTGTTTTCTGCTGGCTCTGTGTAATGCTTGTCTGTGGGTGCTAGAATGAAGCTTGGCTGGGGGTGTTGCACAGGGATATTTGGATGCACTTTAAACCTGTTTTGAATGATGCCGTTTCCATTCTCCACCAACACATTTTTGGCAGCTTGTAGACACTGCCAAATTCTGCAAAGCGGAGTAGGGGTCAGTAGAAGGGGACTTACCTTTACTCTAAACCTACAGATTCCCTAATTATTTCTGCTTGCTTACCCATGGCTTCCTCAATGCTTGTGGAGTTTCAGAATAGAGCTACTACTAAGAAATGGACTCCACCTGCATCAGCTGCTGGCTACCAATTTCACTCCTAGCTCATGATAAAATACATTAATGTATATTTTGGCTAGCAGAAGCAGGCATGAAGCAGAGTATCTTTTTCTTTTTAACCTTTTCCTATCTTCTGGGTATATGCAGCTATGTATAATCCTGACAAATGTTCTAAGCAGGCTTTCTTGCAGCATGTGTTCATCCAACATCAATAACTGCATGCAGAGTGGAGGATCATCCCAGCAATCTCTACCAAGTTTTCTTAATTCTTGAGTTATTTCTTACTGCAATGGAGTCAAGTGTGTTCTTTTAAGCCAGTGCTGCTCATGCAGTAACTGTGAAGGACAGAAGAAGGCTCGGGATCCCTCATGGAATAGCCCATGGTGCCAGGAGTCTAAGCAGATTCATTTTCAACACTGCAGCACCAGTCCAGCTCCAAACAACACTGAAACACAAGTAGAAACTTCCCTTTGCCCTAACAACATCATGTTCTCAGGCAGGAAGTCAGCACCTTCTGCATTATTCTGTGAACATGTGACAACCCATCAGGACATACAGGACATCTGCAGCACTGAGCATTTCTTCCATGCCTGGATTCAAGAAGCACTGATGCTGTTGGGTTTTATCTGCTGCGGCAGCCTCAGTAACAACGACAATTTGAAAATGAACAACTTTGACATATCAATTTCTGCACTAGGCTAGGTTGGAGTAGAGGTAATTCTCTTTTGAGCCATAGCTGTATTTTAATTGTGACACCTTCAAAATCATGACTTGATTCATAAATAATTGATGTGGCTGTTACACCATTTTGCCTTTGATCTTTTCAGAATGAAACATAATTCAACATATGCAGTGTCTTGAGAAATGTAAACAACTAAAACTGAGGTACCAGCAAATAAATATTGACAGAAATGTGGGGTTTGGCACCATCACTAGTTTCATGGAGAAAACAGTTACTGTAGTCTGGGAGTTTGAAATCATCAGTTGAAATGTCCTCAAATGAAAGCTCTTTTTGCTCACAGTTGTGAGAATTTTTCTTGATAGAGCATCAGCAGAACTTTTTCCTTTTAAATCTTCTCATCTTCACCACTAAATACAGATTTGGCTCCTACTTCTATTCTAGCTCAGCAACACTAACTCTCTTTTAAGTCAGTCCTCTTTTGTACAAAAGTAAAAATCACAGCCTCTCTCTCTCTCTCATATCAGTCCTCTGAGTCATACTGAGCTAAAAGGGTTTAATCCAGAGTTCTTAGCCTGCCTCAACACTCTTTCTTGACTTCCTGTGGGCAGCATCTCCATCCTCCTGGTTACTTGTAATCCAAGCACTGTCATGGATCTCTTTGTTCTGACATTGTCTTATTCAGCACAGGACTTTTGCATCTATAACCCATTGCCACACATCTCCTCACTCTAACAAGAAATGTTGCCTGCATCTCTGATCAGCTCATCGTCTCAACCAACATTGTCTTTCCAATCAACACCACCTGCACTTACAAAGGTTTTTATCCATCTTCTGAAATACCAGCAGAGCTCTCTCTTTCCAATTCCTTCCTTAGCACTGCCTTTTGTTATGATATATACCAAGGAAAAGAAAAAACCCCAATAATTAGGTTTCTGCTGGTTTATTCTGGTGATCAACCTGATTTGTCTCCAGTCTATGTGTTTCCAGTTTTTTGAACTGCAATCTCATACATACATATCGGAACACAATATATAGGTCATAATTGTGAAGTATGTGATCATACCTTGGAACAAAATAACATTATACAAATATCCTGGGATGATGGAGGAGAGTCATCAAAACAGTAGTCCTAGTAGTTGGGCGAAGTCTGTTTTACATCAAGGGGTGCTGACAGACTGAATCACCCCCACTTATAACTTAGTAATTTTGACAGAAGTGGACGAGCCGCTTTCACTTAACCTGAAGAGGGCACATATACTTGTCATCTATATGGTCCGATAAATAGCCCATTTATCATAAACTTCTTGCACAAAGATGTAAACCAAGGGGCCAACAACTGCTGGACCTACAGATGAGGAATACAAAACAGAAGCTCGAAGGTGGAATATGATGCTCAGTATGTGGTGTCAGTGAAATACTGCATGTGGTTTCAGGACTGATTTTTAAATACTCCATTTTGAGTATTAAAGAATAACAAGCAAAAATAATGTTTGCATGTCATAAGCAGAGGGCATCAGAGAAACACAGAATCAAGTAGGTTGGAAAAGACCTCTGAGATCATAGAGTTCAACCTATGACAACACCAACTTGTCAACCAGGCCTTGGCACTAAGTGCCACATCCAGTCTTTTCTTAAACACCTGCAGGAATGGTGACTCCACCACCTCCCTGGACAGCCCATTCCAATGCCCAATCACCCTTTATGTGAAGGGCCTGATCCCTTGGATGTCCTGTATGTGCCATGTATGTGTGCTTAAGATGATCTGTTTCATAACCTCACCAGGCACTAAGGTTAGGCTGACAGGCCTGTAGTTCCTCGGATCCTCCTTTCAGCCCTTCTTATGGATGGGTGTCACATTGGCCAGCCCCCAGTCATCTGAGACCTCCGTGGTCAGCCAGGACCGATGATAAATGATGTAGAGTGCCTTAATAAGCTCTTCCGCCAGCTCCCTCATCACCCGAGGATGGATCCCATCTGGTCCCATAGACTTGTGAGCATCTAAGCGGCTCAGCAGGTCACTGATTCCTCCTGGGTTACAGGGGGCCCATTCTTCTCTCCAGCTCGGGAGGCCAGTTGTCCTGAGGATGATGTCTTACTGTTGAGAATTGAGGCAAAGAAGGTGTTAAGTACCTCAGCATTTTCCTCCTTTTTGTTAACTGTATTCCTCCCTAAGTCCAATAAAGAATGGAGGTTTTCCTTGCCCCTCCTTTTGCTATTAATGTATTTATAAAAACACTTCTTATTATCCTTTACAGAAGTGGCCAGAATAAGTTCTAATTGAGCTTTCTCCTTTCTAATTTTCTTTCTGCATGACCTTAAACACTTCCTGAGTTGTCTGCCCATTTTTCCTAAGGTGAAACCCCTTCTTTTTTCCCTTGAGTTCCTGCAAAAGCTCCCTGCCCAGCCATGCTGGTCATCTTCCCTGCTGGCTCTTCTTTCAGCCCTTAGGGACAGCCTGCTCCTGTGCCTTCAAGATTTCCTTCTTGAATTATGTCAATCCTTCCTGGACCCCTTTGTTTTTAAGGGCTGTTTCTCCAGGTACTCTCCGTATCAGCATCTTGAGTAGGCTGAAGTATGCCCTCCAAAAGTCCTGGGTAGAGGTTTTGTTGGTGCCTCTCCTTGTTTCACCAAGTACTGAAAACTCTTATCCTTTCATGGTCACTGTACCCCAGATGGTCTGACTACCAGACCATACTAGTAAGTAAAGAGAAGAAAAAACATTTCTGAGTGCAGAAATTGTCAAAGGCAGAGCAGATTTTTCTATAGATAAAAGCTGAGTATAGGTTTTGTAGGTTAAGTGCTAGAATGCTTTGAGAAAAACTGCAGTTGTTATAAATATTGACAAAGTAGCTGAAAGACATGAAGAAGAAAGAGGTCGGTCCTACACGGTCATTTATTGCTACCCAAAGGGTATTGTAAGAAAAAATACTCTATCTACCAAGGTTTGTACAGCTTTTCTCTCCAAATCATGTATTTTTTATTGTAGTTGAAAGAAACCACAACACAGTGGTGATAAATGCAATGGAAGATCTACCACCTAAAACTATCTTGCTTTCCTTTGCTTATCATTTAACAAACAGACACCTTTTCATGGATATAGTGAATTAGAAATGGGAGATTAATACATTATCACTGTTAGTCTTACTGGTTAATTGCTTTCATTTTACAAGTAAATTATTTCAGCTCAGTGCAAACAGCAAATCAATTTTTTTGCTACTGTCATTAGCACTAATCAATAATGAATTAGGAACATTAAAAACTGTTAGCATGAAATTTTTCTCCTCTGCACTTATCTAAATGCCAAATTTATTTTGCTGAGAGGCTGGCATAAGACTGAGACAGCTACATGGTCGTGGAAAATAAGCTGAAGGAAAAGTTCAAGCTGAGAAGTAGATAGGATTTCTTATTAGTCTCAGTAAGTAGTCTATATGACCAGGGTGAAATTTAGCTACTTTTTCACTTTTTTAGATTAAAAATGTGATATTAAAGTTTAGTCCACAAATGTGATGACTCAGTTGCTGCATTCTCTTGCAGACTCAATATTTCATTGATTTTCTTTTTAAATATTAAATTAATTTTAAATTCTACATTGACAAAAAAGTGTTGGGGTCTATCCCTCATAATTTACTGGAAGATAGCAAAAAATAAACCCCACAGGAATGATATTGCTGTGATTATGAAACAGCAACCAACTCAACCGCTTTCAAAATAATACCAAACTTACATGAAAGAAAATCATCTCCAATGAATGTTTCATCAGTTATATGTCCAATTTAAGGAAAGCAAAACTCTCCCAACAGATTATGCTCCCTCAGAATGTGAGTCCTGCATCACAGACAATGTCATGAGAGATAAAAAAACGCTTTAAAGTTTCTAGGATGTCATGTCCCAGTGCAGGAGACTCTGTAAATGGGGTAAAGCTGTAAGCCAAGGCTGTCAGCAGGCTCTGTTCAGGGTACCTCAGGATATGGGCAAAGATAAATGCAGTGTGAGTTCCTTCTTGGCACTCCAGGGAGTTTAATACAGGTGAAAACAAGTTCAGATTTACTTCACACTGGGATCTAGAAAGCTCCTGTATAAGCCTACAGCTGAGGGAATGCAGTTACATAGAACAAATGATGGAATTATTGAAGGAGTTAAGGGGTCTCTAAAAAGTGCCTGTGTACATGGCCCATGGGGGTAACCTGGTTAAAATCATGCAATTCAGTCAATGCTGTTGTGGAGCCCTTACCTCACCCCAGCACAGTTGCACATATCTGAATTGCAGTAGTAAAGATCAGATGCCATGGGTTTGGTTCCGATGACCCAGGAGAAGTTTGGATTACAGATTTTGCATATTAGAAATGTATATATATAGCAACATTAGTCATTAGCTACTCTCCCAGCCTGGATCCGCATGTTTAGTTTAGGATAATTTCTTCATCATTGAGGTGCCTTACCCTGCTGTCAGTGCACTGAATAGCCACATCTTTTTCCATGGCACAGCTCAGAAGTGAGAGACTGGGAAGTCCTTTCTGAAGTAAAGCATTTTTACCAAACATGTTTTGTAGAAGTGCCAGTGTCCTGCTCTAATACTCTGCACTATCACAAGCATTAATGGGCAGAACCACTCCTAACTCATACACATGTGCATACATGCTCACATATGCGTATATACTCATATGCTTATAGTATAAATACAGGTAGCAAAATAATTGCCTTTGATTAACACCCGAGACAGTGTTACATTGGGCTGAATGACATGGAGAATAAAAATACTGGTCTACAACTGAAAAATAATTTTTCACTGTTAAAAAGCACATTGGCTGGCTGTAAGTCAATGCTTTGGCTCAGCACAGGACCCCACCAAACAGCTTAAAAACTTTGCCTTTGTACATAACACATCACTCTGGCATTTTTCATGTTCCAGGAAACAGTGATGTTGATTCTGAAAAATCCCGGTACGAAGAA
>VZRE01017941.1:0-12187 GCA_013396775.1 Cephalopterus ornatus
CTATGATTCTATGATTCTATGATTCCTTTATTCTACTATGCTTCTAGCTTTGGAACTAAAAAATAGTACGTTATCCGAAAAAAGTAAAGTTGGGAGCATGATTTTAGTGTTGTCATATAACAGGCATTAAGTGTCATAAAAAGTATTGCAAATTGTCTGTCATTTTAGGAAATCCATTCTTTACTCATTAAGGACAATTTTACTCACATAAATTCAAGAATTTTACTCAAGGACCCAAAATAGTAAAAATCCCTGATAAGAAATCATTATAGGTAATGTACTTTCAAATGGTACTGAAGGATAAAACTTTTTTCTTTTTTAAAATTCAGTATATTTGCTTGAAAGCAGCAACTAATCTCGCTACTTAACTCAAAGCTGCTTTTGAAGGCAGCCTATCACTTTCACTGTTATTAGTACCTTGTGTAGTGAAAGACCACTGGTGATTTTTCCACATCATGAATATACAGTGTTCAGTCTAAAATTTCGTTAGAGGTAAACCGGTAAGGGTCTCATCTCTCCCTCATGCTTGACATTTCTTCTCATTATATTCAACATAAATATTTTCTTGATATTCTTTTATATGTAAATACATCTGTATTTTGGTATGCATATCTGTACATTGACATATATTATATATATATATGTGGAGAAAGAATGCACATATTTTTAGAACACTTCTTATTTTTCCTTAAATAATATTACTAGATTGTTTTCTCTTGCATTAAAGCACTAGAATCTTAAACCAGAAATATTCCTCAAGATCACCTGTGGGTTAACTTTGGATATATTCTCTCACTTACTATTAATTATCAGTTAAATATGATACTAGGAAAGTAACGCTGTGAATAGCCTTTGTTATTATCTTCCTCCTATATTGAATAGCAGCAGCACTCGAAGATTTGTGAGATCAGATATTCAAAGAAAAAGATTTGCAGAATAAGGTTTTGTACTTCCAAAATTTTGCTGAAAATCTTTCAATGTTTTTTATAAATATTCCTTTTCTGGAAGAAACCAACAAACAAAAAACTTTACACTATGTTCTGTTGCACAGACATTCAGTAACTAGAATGGGAATGCAGGTTGTGCCATGTGCCACAAAAAGCATTTATATCACATATCTCTGATCTTTAGCATCTGCAGCACTAAATGAATTGCAGAATCACTCAGGCTGGAAGGGACCTCAGGAGTACACCTGAACCAAACCCAACATGTGCTGAAAGAAAGCCTGAGATTCTCTTCATGCCAGTGGGTCACCACTACTACATACACTGCTTCCTTCACACCTTGCCAAATGTGTTAATATCTTCACACTATTCACTGGTCCAGCCAGGAACATTTCATTCAGGCATTGCTGTGATCCAGCACTGCCTCTGGTTATAACCACTACACATTTTGAAGTTTCCTCAGACAAAAGGTTACAAGATTTTAAAACAAGTATTGTCTGAGGAGACATTTTCAAATTTGACAGCTGACTCCATAAAACTGTTGTTGCACTTGTTACTCTAGAAATAAATGCAGTTCAAGAAAAACTACCATGATGTACGAAACTCTGAATGTAATATTCTATATACAAACTCACTACTAAACTCGATTAAGAGCACTATGCCCTAAGAGGGCAGGAGATAGCTTTCCTTGTTGGTGATTAATTTCCTGAATTATTTTCCTTAGACCTGAATGCTTATATTAATTTTATTATTATTATGCATTTCTTTTATTGCTATGGTTTATTATAGTGTGTATTTAAGCAGCCTATTACTCCTTCATGTACAGTAACATAACTGACATAAAAACACCTTCTCTTCTTCACTGCAGAAATGTTATTATAAAATGAATCATTATACTGAAATATTTAAGTACTGTACACAGAAGACTTAAGCGGTGTTTCTGACAGGGTAGTGGCATAGCCAATATTCACTAGGTATGAGATGAAAATGGATTATCAAGTTTGGGTATTACATTTCAAGTAAAATACGGGCCCCCTGAAGAAAATGCAGAGGAAAAAAACAAGCAAAGTCTGCAACCTAGTAAAGCATGAGGCTAAACATGGTGCCGAGCAAATGTGCTTAATCTCCATTGCAGCAAAGCAGGAAAAGAGCCTGATGAGTTCAAAAGATCATGTCACTGGCTTTGAGTCCTTTACAGAGCAGGACATGCACTGAGGTTCACAGTGCAGCACTGTCTTTTTTTGAAGGAAAGGTTACATGAAATTGGTAGATTTATTCTAGGGAAGAGAGGAAACACATAGAAGCTTTCCACATAAAGACAACTAATTTTCAAATATGTAAAAGAATGCCTCAGAAAATAAAAGAACAAACTAATCCCCATATCTGTGTCAACCAGAGAAGAGACTTTGCTTTTGTCAGCTAAGAACCTCAGTTCATGTTGCAAGGCTCTGCCCACCCACATGCAACAGTTCTACTTTTCCTTACTGAAAAGCCTCTTTGTTTTCCAGACCAGTTCTCCAACTTGCCAAGTTAAGTCTGAGGACTGACATGTTCTCCCAATGGTTCCTTCTGCTAGATAAATGTCAATGTAAATTAATTAGGATAGACTATACTGATTTAGATCTTGTGCTGTCTTCACCATAATAAACATTACAAATCACTCTCTGCTGGCATCTAGGCAAGTTAGTCATACCGTATAGCAGTGAATTACTGTGTGGGGAAAATATATATTTGGTTTGCATTTTTTGCATCCTCTGCATTATTAAAGTTAAGAACATCAGTAGATTTCCTGTGTCATAGTTTTGTTTCTGCAGTAAAAAATTATATCCTATTAACTATTACTTACTATGGTACCGTATAAGTAAATAAAATAAGTTACCTGCTTGGTCTTTAAATATTTTTGATATGACGACAGGCACTTTGTGCTCAGCACCACCCTGTAAGAGAGGCATATTAACCATGAGATCTCAAGACTGAAGTGGTCATACCGAAATTAAAAGAAGAAATGAGAAGTTACCCATACCTTTATGCTTAAGCCCAAGCCACCAACTGGTTGTCTACGAAGTGTAACAGTTCTGTGCTTTAAAAAATTGTAGAAAAAATAAATTTAGGTGAAAATACAGTATCTGAATGATCATAGAAGATGTCCCTAGGCCCTCACTTACTTTTTAAAAATTCTCAAAGGCAGCCTAGAATCTGAGTGATCAAGTTCAGTTCTGAAGTATCATTCAACACTGATTCACAGGCTACAGAAAGCAGAACTTGTGAGTTGTGTATGCAGACTTTTAATAAGTTTTTCTATCTCTGAAGTGATATCCTGCCTGAATAGAAATTTTCACATGCCTTTGCTTTGTTTTGACATAGGAAAACTACATTAAGAGCTCTGAGATGTGCATTTTCATAGCTATCAGGTATGCATGATACGTGTTCTGATTTTTCAATCAAAAATGCAAATGTTTTCAAATATATATCCCCAGATTTCTACCTTTTTTTTTCAGCATATGCTGAAAGACTTTTAGCGATAGTCTGCTTCAAATAGTTAATTTTTTGCATTTCATATTTGACTGCACAAAGAAGATAAACATTTATCAATATTTTTCTAGAGAAACCTATCATATGTTTAACAGTATGCTGAATTTGAGATTTCAGTAATGTGTAACTCATGGTGCCTGACAATATAATAATAGCACTTCATCTGTTGACAATAATTATACATTTGACGGGAACTTTTTCTGGAACATGCTGAACAGTACTGGATAGAATACCACCTTTCTAGTAATTTCTGAATACATAAGATACAGTATATTTTCTTCTTTTTCTTTACGTCAGAAATGATATATAAATACTCCCATAAGTATACTCCCTGATTGGGTATTTTATGATTCCACTGATTCAGATAAATGTTAATTTTTATTTCAGTAGTCAAGATCATAATCATATATTAAGTTATTTTAATATATGTACCGCTTTTTTTTTTTTTTTGGTAGCATTCACCTTGAGAGATGTATGTTCATATTGACTCAGGGGAAAGCGAAACCCAATAAATCATAAATTTCAATTTCATTTTAGGAGGGTAAAAGTAATCCATATACTAAAAAGAGTTAGGAGTAGTTTCATACATTTTCAAAATTACTTCTCTTCCCATGACCACTGTACTACGCTAGTCTGTGCTAAAAATGGAAAAAAAGGAAAACTATTGCATTATGACACATGATACCTGACATATCAAAAGGTACCTGACATAATTTCAGATTATATAATTTTCATTAAAATCTAATTCAAATTGTTTTATAGGTTCTTTTCTTCATTTGGAACTGCATCAAAACTTTTGATCAAAATTATCATACTCACTGACAAAGTTCAGATCCAGTCTGAACACATCCCTAACTTTAAATTCAGTGACTCATTCCCAAGAGTAATTTTCTATGACGTGACTTCTGTCTGCTTATTTAATTTATGTTTTACCACACCTATACTTACACCTTGAAAACATATTAACCTAATACATCGCATCACAAGGAGATGATGGAATAAATATTTTAGCAGTGTAGTTTGCTTTAGCATGGTCAGACAACAAATAGAAAACTGCTACATGGATAACTTTAGCCATTTAAAAAAAAAAAAAGACAAGGAAGCTATTACTTATTGCCATCTTATACACTGAACTGCAACTAACATTCATTTTTATATGGTTTGTAGCCAGCCCTATGAAATAATCTATTTGCATAACACTGTAATAATCTTCGTATTTCTATTTTGATTGTTCATAGCATTGTGTATTACAGAGCTTAAAATATTCATAATATTAATTAAAATATTAAACATGTACTTAAATGTTTCCTACATAACAGCTTTTTTAGTAAGAGCTAAATTTAAAAAAAGCAAAAAACTTCTTTCAAGATGTTCAAACTGCAAAGTGAAATGCCAAAAGCTGAGTGCTATCAAGCATCATGATCAAGAGCATCTGCACAAACTTATTTCAATTGTATATTCTAGCAGTTATACAGGACCAAAGAGCACATTTCACTTTTTTTAGAAAGATATTTGTTGCTGATTTTGATTTTAAAATAATTGACTAGTGCATAATTCCAGAAGCCTTAAAGGAAGCTAATATTGGGTCAATATTGAAAACCTATAAATAGAGCCATGTATCTTCATTATATTACAATGCTTTGAGGTCAGATGAGCATAAATCTGGCAATGAACCATGCATTCCATTATGGAATAGCAGGAAGACCAATCCATAGGGATCTAAAGAGAAATAATTTTAAAGGGGAAAAGAGTTATGGAAAATACCTTTCAAATGACACGAATACTTGCTCTGAAATTTCCAATCTTGATGACAGAGTATGACGGTTGTAATAACTCTTATAAGGAAGTGATCTGACGCCCCACAAAAACTTGATTAAAGAAATAAAACTATTCAAAATAATATGGTGTATTTTAAGCACATGTAAACTGGCAAGATAGAAGATTCCAAATCAAAAGTTAATTGAGATAAATCTACTATTTAGTGGAAATGATTCTTGTAGGATAGTGACAATACCTGGATTATTGTTTAAAAAAAAAAAAAAGATTATCTAAAAAAAGTATCTTAATTACTTGCAATAATATTTGTAAAGGACAACACTTGTGATAAGGTAATTATGAAATGGAACTGGACACGTTCTAAGCATAAAAGCAGTTCAAGGTCAAGGTAATTTAAGGTCATCCTGGTAATAAGGAAAACAGCTGAAACGAATAGAGAAAAGCACTCTATCTGGCAAAATGTGGTCTTGCAAAAAAACCCAATGAAACTTATAAATCATGCTGAGTAAGAGAAAAACCCGCCTTCCTGCACAAAGTCACTGAAAAAACGACTAGTGAAATGCTACATCATCAGGAGATTATTAAAAGGCGCATAGAGATTATTTCAGTATCTGGCAGTGATGCACAGCTTTAAATAAAACAGTTAGCTCTGATAATAATTTTAATGATGCAAAGAAATCAGAGAGGTAGCAGGCAAGAGCCACAGGAATGCCCAATAGCTTGAGACATTTGTGTAATACTGTACCAGATGCCAGGAGTTAAATATGTTTAGCTTTATTTGAGAACTTTTCAGGGATGATAAAGCACAGTTTTAAGGTATGTTCCTTGGCAGAAGATGACCAAATCTTACAGACAGATACAGTGAAAATGCCAATGACTTGAAGAGGAAAACAGACACATTCAGGCTATAGACAGAAGATTTTAAACTTTTGCAGTATGACACACCATAACTGGATTTTTTTAAAAAAACTTGCTTTTAATAGTCATGTATCTGTAATGTATATTTTAATCTAATAGGACTGTACACTGTAAGGCTTTGAGACCTTACAGTATACAGATACTTTTATTTTTAATCTTTATTTAGAATAGGATCATGTTATTTCATGAATGCAAATTTAGTTTTGTTCTAAATGAAGTGTTACTAAAACGCTTAGGGTATTTTTAATGCTAGTAAGCAGTAGAATATGTAGGGACATCCACATAAATGAAATTAGTTTCACAGCCCAACACAAGTATCCTCATTCTACAGAGAAAGAATGGAGGCACACAAAGATTTGGGGGTGATTAATTCTTTTTTAGTGATTTGAAATGCCTAAACATGCTTTTTTACAAGTATTTGTATGAATTTTATCTGCTCAAAGTATCTTCTTGACCAGCTTCAGCCTCAGCTGTAAATGTTCAGCATTTTAACACATTGTAATTTTACTACAGAAGATGAGATGCACCTAATGCCTGATCAGCAGTGTTAATTTGATGTTAGTTTATGCACATGACACATCTAAGATTATATTGCACCTCTGGTTCAGGGGAAGTATCATTCACCACTAGACACTGAGATGACTTTTTTTTTCCTGTAATCCCTGAACTCATTTCCTGAGTATCTTCCAGCATAGAAGACAACACAAAGGCAAGGGTCAAGAGATAATAGCCTGTTTATTTCTGGCTTTCTAGTCTTTGAATTTGAAATTTTATTTTAAAGGAGGAAATTAGAAACCATTTGTTGGGGGAAATGCACAAATTCACATGGCTCATCATAGCCTAGTTCTACTTAATCCTTCATTGGGACTCTTAAAATTCACAGTAAGATGCTCACTACTGGAGACAAAAAAAAAATCTTTGGGTGATATAGAGGAGATTCAGCATTAGATACCTGCTGAAAGCAAGACACTACTGAATTCAATTTCAGGTTTTATAGGGAAATATGCTAAACAATAATTACTTGCTTTTATTTGATCTCTTCTCTCTGTTATCTCTAACTTATCCTGTTGTAGTCCCACATTCTCTTCTCAGGATCTTTGATTGCTTTCTTTCTTCCCACCCTGCAATTTGGAATTCAGAAAGAAATTTTTCACTTCTTCTACTTCGAGTCAAAGAGCAGACTATTTGTTTTCCAACTCCAGTCTTGCAAGCCATCCCTAATGCTAAAATAAAGCAGGCTGGAGGATTTTCTCCAGCAAAGAACACAGCAAAATTCCTGTTCACACAAATAAATTCTCTTTCCCTGAAAATGTTATTACTACCATCTATACTGCCTCACTGGGACACTACGTGACATCTCCTGATTTGGTCTGAGGCATTGTTTAAGAGGACTGTACCTGAAATTGTCCAAAACCGAGACAGAGAGTAAACTAGCACCCAGTACAGACAATTTGGCACAAGTCAAAACATCACCAGGGACCACACTCACACACAGTATAGACAACTATGGGCCAATGCTGAATGTGTGCTATGGCTGTGTTTTATTTTCTAGTAGAGATGAAGTCACATAGACCTGTGTATGATGGATCTCACCATTAATGAACAAAAAGAAAAAGGACATCAATATACATTAACTACATGAAATTATTTAAATTAGAGTATTTCCAATTATCCCTACAAGTACCGGTAATGGCAGAAGCAGATGTCTGGCTGTCCAGAGAATGTGTTAGTTGAGAAAAACTCAACAGAAAGTTGTAAATCCCTTGAACACAAAAATCACCTTCAAAGGAAGCTCTTTCCATCCTTTCTCATAGAAGAAATGAAGGCAGAGTTCATGGAAGATTAGATCTTCCCCCAGAAGAAGAAGAGATATATATCTGTCTCACTGAGAAGATTGAGAACATGCAACAGGTCAGTGATGTGGAAATAATTCCCTTGTTAGTTCTTGTAATGGATGATTTCAATGTACTTTCCTGATGTGCAAATTCCCTTCTCAAAGCAGAAATCCCAGACATCTGTAATGGTGGTAGATGATCATCAAGCAAACAGATACATTTATGACTCCAGGGGGAAGACTCCAAAATGTTTGACTGAACAAGTTGTTATGATCCAGTTATTAAAATTATTAGAGATGCCTCTACCTGAATTAAGGTGCAAACAACACCTGATGCCAAAGTCAATAGTACAGATTTTATTTAACAGTAATGTGAGACAGAGAGAGATAGAAAGAAATAGGAAAAAGGAAGGTGGGAAAAAAGAGAGTGACAGAGAGATACTAAATAAAAAATGTATCACAACTCCGTGGAACCTGGCAGCATCCCATGGGTCCAGTTCTTCTGGTCTTCTCAGTGGTGAGGGTCCCGCAAAACATAGAGTCCAATGAATTAATATATGTTCAGGAGATGCTTAGGCACCTCCCTTGGGGGGAAGTTTTATGGTCTCTTGAGACAGACTCTGGATTTTTTGCATTGCTGGGTCACATGAAGTCCTCTGGTGGTGAAAAACCTCAGGAATGAGTCTGAGGGGGTGCTTTGGGAGTCTTTGATGGTTTATGACCCCTTATCAGGGGTGTGTGCCATCACACACCCAAACCCCTTCTCCTTCTCCACCCGCCAAGCTCAGCTAGGGATGATTCTTAACACAGCTGTTGAGTCTGGCTTTCTTTGTGGATACATTCTTCTTCCCTGAGCCTTGTTTACTTCTCCTTAGACCTGAGATAATTTCACAGCAGTCTTATCTCAAGTTCCTGCCAGTCAGGAGGCACATTCGGGGTCATGGTGTGCTTTGGTGGTTGTAGATGGGCAGTTCCTTCTTTACAGTTTGAAAAGAAAGTCTTTCTATAATTTTGACAATGTTTAAGACATTAACAACATTTCAGTCTCTTGCACAAGTGCACAGTGACACCTCCCACAGGAATCCTGCTTAACCAAAGAAGGACCAAGTGAGTTTGGTCTGCATCTCAACTAAAAATGCAGAGAAACACAGGAAATAAGTATGAAAATTAGGTAGGGAAAAAAGGAATTAGAGACCTGGACTTGTAGATTAAGGTTCTCCAAAACTCCTCCAGTAGTCTCTCTAGGGCTGAGAAGATAAGCAAGATTCTTCTGGATTTTTTTTTTTTCCTTTTTAAAGAGATGGCGCAAGGAGGATGGATTTAAGATCATCAGCAACTGCGGGCTTTCTTGAAATAAAGAGAGCTTGTACAGGAAGCACGGACATCATCTGAATTGTAAAGGAACCAAAGCTGCTGGTACTTACAATTCAACAAGGCCACAAATAAAGTTTTAAACTGTAGCACTGGAAAGGTTGACAAGTACAGAAGACAGTATAATTATGGATGCTGCTTCTATTATGAATATAAACAGGGATATTCTGTATTCAGAAGTGAAGAACAAGTTAGGAAGAGAATTAAACAAACAGGAACTGTTAAACAGAGTGCCAAGAACAGAACCAAAACTGCACTAAATTTGAACTAAACAGAGATATTAACACTCTGGAGAGGTAGGGAAAACTTTAATACTGGGATACAAATTATACAAGAAACATAAAATAGACTAGATAAGCAGCCAGAGTTATCAAAAAAAGGAAGATATGTATCTCTCACAATAAGGCTGCACAATCTTGGAAGAGGTTCATGCCGGACCCATTTGAAAACATGAGGACAATCAGTGGAATAACTGGAGGCTTTAAGTGAACCAAGCAGACAGGTATAACTACAGGACAGTTGAACAAATAAAATTAGAAAGACAACTACCCCAGCAGTAAAACAAGATTCCAGGCAAAATATGAGCCAAATACAGGTGTAGAATCTTTACTAGTGGCCACACAACTAGGATCATAACAATGACTGAAACAGGCAGAGAGGCAACAGGAATGAGAAATGAGGTAACAGACTTGACAACCTCAAGTGGATCTGTCAGATACACATAGGATATAATGCAGTCAATAAAAATCAGGTCTCTATCAGTCATGGAGAGCCATCTTCATGGAGCTCACAAGACTAGACTCAGTACTTGCCCTGGTCTTGAGTTTAGTATGCAAGATCTAGTTAATTTTTTTACAGCTGAAAAGCTACTTTGTAATAGCAACTTCTATGTGCTTTTACATTCAACACTTACGGAACTATGATACCGAGGAGGAAAGCGTGTTGAAAGGAAAAATAAAGGGATCAGCTAAGAAAATTAAAACTTTATAGGCAGTGTACAGAATACTTAAGGATACCACACTGGAGACACAGAGACAATGAATATACTTATTAGAAGAGCTTAATTAGGAGGAAGATGAAAACCACATGGCTAAAGATGATATTCAGAGAGCTAAACACATAAAGAGTGACAGACATATACTCATACAAAGACAAGAAAATGGAACATAAGCAAATAAAATTAAGAACCCAAATTAGGCAGGAGCATGAAAAAGAGTTTCAAAAACAGTCAAAAAAAATAAAAATTAATATAAAGCTTCAAATGTATTAGGGGCAAGAGGTCTGCCAAATAAACTAGAGGGTTGATTTATGATCAAGATATAAAAAGGCATACTCAGAGTCAATAAGGCTACTGAAGGGAAGATAAATGAACTCTTTCCTTCGCATGAAAAAAACTAGACATGTTCATACAACTGTCTTTGGAGCACAAAGGATATATGAGTCTGTCTGAATTTGAAATCACTTCAGAAACAAATTGACTAAAAAATAGTAGCAAATCACCAGGGCCAGATACATTTACTGTACTCTTGAAGGAACACACCAATGAAACAAAGCAGAAAATCCAGAGTGATACTTCTCAATAAGTAGCCTTCATACATGATGACTACAACATTGAAAATAAAATCCCAATTTTTTTATGAAAAGTTCCAGTTCATGCTTAGGAAATTTAAGGCCTGCACTAAACAAGCAACTAGCAATAGGACAAGATGACAAAGCCCCAAGTTGTGCCAGGGGAGATTCAGATTGGACATCAGGGTGAATTTTTTTCACTGAAAGGGTGGTTAAGCATTGGAATGGGGTGCCTGGGGAGGTGGTGGAAGCACCATCCCTGGAGGTGTTCAAGAAACAACTGGATATGGCACTTAGTACTATGGCTTAGTTGATGATGGTGTTCAGTCAAAGGTTGGACTCAATGATCTTGGAGGTCTTTTCCGACCTCAACAATTCTATGATTCTAAAAGAACAGAGACCAAGAAAAGAACATAATTATATCTTGTAGAAATTCAAAGTTCACCCCATCTTGAAAACTGTATACCATTTTTTCCCCTTGATATCTGATGCTGCTAAAAAAATGCTCAAAAAAGGACAATAAGGATGATGGAAGCACAAAATAGCTCCTGTACAAGGAATAACAGAATAGGCTATAACTCTTCATCCAGGAAAGAAGACAGACTGGGGATCACGAGGCTACAGTAAGTAGCATAGAGGACAGTGAATGGGAATCAGTTTTACATCCTTTACCAGTACAAAAATTAGGAAGCATAAAATGATAGAATTAGGATGCTTAGTTTCTATTTGGAACTAGGACCAGAACAAACAAAAAAAGATGAATCTTTGCAACATATAGCAGACTCCAGTGAGAAAAAAATTCTGCACATTCAAAGTCTACATGGTTTCAAGGGAATATTGTACAACTATAGCAAAAGTAAATGTCTTAAGAGCTAATACAAAACTCTATTTTGCTCAAGGAGGCACTGTACAACCTGTGGCAGGAAAAGTGTTAAGAGAGCATCACGTTCTTGCCCTGTTCGGGTTTTCTAGGGAAATATTAACAGCTGCTATCAGAAAAAGAACAGTGGGCTTAGTAGATTTTAGATCTGAATCAGTCCTTCTTAATCAGTGCTTATCAAAGAAAATTCTACTCCAAAACTTCTTGCCAAAACTGAACTGTAGTTTTTCTGGGGAAAAGAAACCCACCCTATCTTTTTTGACATTACTGTTAATGTCATGTACTGCGTGCAGCTGAAAACCTAATGTTTGTATATCAGTCAAATACACAAACACGTCTCCAAACTTGAAAATTTGCCAACAG
>VZRE01017943.1:0-25200 GCA_013396775.1 Cephalopterus ornatus
CTGAACTGAGGGGCCCAGAACTGGACACTCATGTTCAGAGAAAAGCTGAGAAGCAGAAAAGAATCACAGCATTTAATTATAAACCATCTAAATTTTACTTAACTTTACCATCTCTTCAAGCAGAAAAGTGAGAGGAGAGGTTTACATGCTTGGTGAACTTGTGCAAAGACCTGCTGTTGGGTGCATCCCTTGGTTAGAGGCCTCATCCCTGTTCCTCTAAAAAAACCCCTGCAGAAGTCAGTCACACTGAGCAGGACCAGAGCTTGTGTCTGAAGGACAGTGGCCATACATCTCATCTGTGCCAAAGTCCTGGGCAGGCCTGCACCTCTAGAGTTAGAAACCACCTGATTCTGGAGGAAAATATTTGAGTAAATTTTCCAGTGATTGAAGCCAAAAAATTCTCTTTGTGTCCCTATGTGTCTGTAAGAGGCAATTATTTAATATGCTGCTGTCTCTTAGGATAAATGTCCCAGGCTAGCATGAAATTTCCAAATCTCTAGTAATTACTGTTCTTTTAAGTAGAAGTATTAATTTACTGAAGATCAAATTCCATCTTATCCTAAGATAATTTAAATAATGGTGACCAAAAAAATCTCAGTAAAAAGATGAAGATTTGAGTCAACTGAAGCATTTTTAATGTGATTTTGCTAGATAATTTTAGTTGGTAAAACATCCCCCACAATCAGGGAAAAAAAACCCTACTTATTTCATCTTGCCATTTTAAAAGGGTTGTTTTTATTCAACTGTAAAAACACTGTTTTGGGACCTCAAAATCAAAAATATTCTTACCCTCCCTTAAAAGAAGTGAAATATTTTGATCATGCAAAATTATGGGATTTCTACTTTTCATGCTGATTTGAAAAATAGTAATTTTAAGTTCATCAGGAGTTTATTGTTTGTCTATTTTTGAAACTTCAAGGAAACTGTCACATTAGTTACTTGCACATCTGCATATTTAAAGAAGACAGTGCAAATCAGTAACTAAAAGATCAAGATGAGAAGCAAGAGAAATAGATTTAGATTTTTATTAATTTTGAGTCATTGAACGCAAAAGACTAAGGCACTTCATTCTAGTGGTTTAAATAAAAGGCAAGTGAAGTCTTTAAATTACATCATTAAGGGCTTAGCACAACATTTAAAAAAATGTTTGCCATATATTAATATTTAATTATTTTCAAAGTTCCTCCCCCAATTATATAAAATAATGCTCTTTTCTGACACAGTACTGCACTTTTGAACTCCACTTTTCTGGAACTTTTGTGCATTTTAACCTTGCTCCTAATCCAGTAAAAACTTTTTTTTTAATAATTCATCAGAAATGTTCCTTGGAAGTCACCCCTTCAACATGCAACTCTCTGTGTTTATTAAAGGAAGGGTGTTGACAGGCTTGAGGTGGGAACCACTTTTCTCTTAATAACTTTGATGTCAAAAGACAGTTGTGTAACAGCAGATGGCCTTCTGATGATAATTTCCTGCATGGCTCCTTTGGAAACATGAATCTGATTTAATTTATTTTTTATAGGAAATACCAATGAATTTTGTGGATCCCAAAGAAATTGACATCCCGAGTCATGGAACTAAAAATCGCTATAAAACAATTTTGCCAAGTAAGTGAGTTAGCCTGTGGTTTCCTATATGACATTTGAGAACGTATTGCTGTGAAAATCCAGCTGTTTTTATATTTGCTTGTTGTGTACCCATTCATACTTGTATTTATAATCTATGTAGAAAGATAACAGAAGCCCAGTGCTGTAGGACTGGCAAATGCAGAACTGTCATTGGATGCCTTAGTAGGTACTTAGTTGGCAGAATCCCAGTCATGTTCTGAAGTGCATGATGATTTTCTCTGAAAGGCAGCTCAGGCAGACGAGTAGAGAGAGATGTGCCATGCCTCACGGTAGCTCGTCCATCACAGCCCAAATTGTCTTGCAGTCACTGAATTTCCTCTGGTTGGAGGAAGCTACTTGGGACTGAAAAAACTCAGACTACAAAAAGCAAGTGCTACTTATCCTTTGTTCTAGTGGGCTTCCATCTTTTTAAGTCCTCTGGTGGTTGGGGTTTTTTTCTTCTCCATGTGCCAATTGTCTTTGGGGAAATTGGTTTGCAGGAGTAAGGAAACCACCCTCACATAGTGCTGTCTCTTCATTGCTGTAAACTTGTTACTGCCTTCTGTACTGCTTCTGTATTTTCATTGGCCCAAATTCATATGACAATTGCTTTGTTATAATTAGAGGCGATTGAAAACTTTTCAGTGGAATAGTTTTCCTTCAAAATACATCTCTCTGAAATGCAGCTATTTTCATAGCATTTGTTGGCAGATAATAAGATATTCTATTTCTCTTTTATTAAGCATTTTGTTTTGTGTTCTGTTTCAAAATAGGCTGCAGAAGTTTTAACATTGCACTAAATATAGACATGAATAGTTGAGTTTTTATACATTTTGACATCACCAAAGTGAAAAAGTTCAGTGATTCAAATTTTTCAGAACACTCCCACAGAAAAATGTAAACACATCCCTTTGCTTTTGTTTGGAATGAAGAATACTTTTAAAATGACAGCATATCCTATCAACTAGAAATTTGTTTTCTAGTCATTTCTAGATTGTCCTTGTGGGCCTATGTTACATGTTAGTAATTCAAATTCAAATGATGAAGTATCTCTCACCAAGCCTGAATGCATTGTAATTTGTTCACATCATACCATGGCCTTGCAGTCAAATTAATGAAAACTGGTGTCCTTCAGCCTCTAGATTTGTCTCAGAAATGTGATATGTAGCTGGGAAAGAAACTTGTGTAGAGTCATTGCTTCTCTTCAGCCTCCAGTAAAATTTCCATTGTGTTCAAGGTTAGTTCATCTATTGCAACCAATAGCTGTGTGCATTTGAGTGCAGTCAAGAAATGTTGAAGGGAATCAAAAAAAGAAAGTAACTTAATGCAAATTATATAATCACAGTCAGAAAATGCAGCATCCCTTAGAGTCTGGCCCAGTGTCAACAGGATGTACATGGAGGGTGAAATCCTGACCCCTTTGACGACAGCAGGACTTTTGCCATCAGCTGTAGCGGAGTCAAGGTATCACCAGGCCTTCCCGCACCTGACTGGCAGATTTTTGAAAGAAGTTCTCCCTTCCCTTAGCATCTCATGTCCCGGCTGCCCCAGCCACCATCAGATTCACCTTCAGCAACACCTGGCAAATGCGATGAGTCCTATTTCACTGCAGTATGTGTTTTGAATTGGGACACAACAGCGGGCTGTGGTTAGTGCTGATGAGCTTTGAGAACCAGTGTGCCTGTGTGTCTTCACCTCCAGTTAACTGGGATGTGCTTCCAGCTCCATGGCACATTTTGAATCCAAGCATGCTGCTGGTGTGCACTACAGCTACTCACTGACAGTCACTTTGTAACCACCCTCGACAGAAATCAAAAGGTCTCTTGTGGGTTAGCACCAGACTTTTTCAAAGAAGGTATTTTGAGGATTGAGGCACATGCTCATAATAAATACTCTGACATCCCACCCAGTCTGAGAGGGTTTGGAAATTATTTGAGTGATTAAATAGAACAGCTTTTCTGGTTTCCTGCTCGGATGATATCAACCTGCTGCTTCATACACACGCATCAGCTTTTCCATTCCCAGCACTGGGTGCGTCTGCTGAATCGGGGCACCTGTGATGACAAGTGACGTTTGAGCTGATGGATTATCTCCTAAAAATGCCCAGTCCCGTCAGCTCCACCCTCTATGCTGTGGAGGATGTTCTCATTTTCTAAGAGATAATTCTGTGACAGGGTGGAGATACTACCCAGCCAGACACGCTTGTGTGAAATAAAACTAATGCCTATTGAAAATTATTCTGTATAGAAAACTATAAACTGCAGGAAAAGTTACATTGCTATGACAGAAATTTCAGTTGCAGTATAACATAGCCAACACTCTTATGCAAACACTAGGATGCTGCTTTATTTTTCTAAGTGTTATTTGCATTATAATAGTATTCTAATTCAACTAATGAGGGGCCAGTGTGGGATTAGAGGCAAGTGGCTAAGCAGTTCTTTAAAATCACTGTTTCTCCATCCTTCCTCCTGACTGTGACCCCACTCATTGCTCCTGTTAAACCCTGCTCCATGCCTTCAGCTGCATTTCCTCTGCCACCAGTCTACAGTATTTCTCTCTCCCTGTGAGCAGGTTCCCTGCACACAGATTTCCCAGTCTCTCACCTGTGGCAGAATACCAGACCTGCTGCTCCTCCCTCATCCTCTTACTCTGCATCTTCAGCTTTGCCTGCTTCAAAGCCCTCTACCTTTTCTACTTCCTATCTCAGTTTTCCACGTCAAACCACAAGCAGAATTCCTGTAGTACTTCATAGTATATGTGGACTTTTGCTAAATTAGGAGCAAGTGGCTTAACACTATTCTGCGGGTATCTTTGAGTGTGCGATACATCCAAGGTACTTGATTACCATTCCTTATCCCTTTCTGAAGAGTAACTTCATGTCAAAAGTCTTCATGAAAACGCCTTGGACAGAACAGCAGATTCACAGTAACATGAAGATAGAAGGTGCTTAGGGAGTCAGACCACGAAGTCCACAAGCTCTTGCTTGAAGTACTTGTGCTAAAACTGGCTCTGGTACTCCAGCTGAAGGCAAGGGGAAAGTTAAATTTAAATAATACAAACAAAGTAATTTATTATGAAAGCATATAGACAGATGCTAGAAAACTGTTTTCTTGATGCCGAGAATTTTCAAGATCCCTTGCACTCCCTGGTCCTGACTACAAACAGTCATATTGGCTCCAGTTCTGCTCTGTAATGAAGGCAATAGGGCCAACACCAGACTTTCAGAGACTAAAGAAAAAAAAATCATATATACAAATCAGAAGAGAAAAATAGTTGAATCTTAGTGGAATTCAACAAGGGTTCATCAAAGCATTTTTACATGTCCATGTGAGTCAACGAAATGTGTCCTAGTTGGGGTTACCAGTATCATAGCATGCTATTAGCCATTTGTAAATAGCTAGTATTGTAATAATTGATCTATATTAGACTGCATAATTAAAAATGTAAATGGGCATTAAGTGGACATATTTTTAGTAGATAAGAAAGATTTCCATTGCATGGATGAAACTTTATTTTGTAATGCTGAAGCATGAATGTTTTAAATGCAGAAGTACTCGCCATGATAAATCTGTTAAGTTTTCAGTTGAGAAATCCTGTATTATATTGGAATTACCAGGAAATAATTCAGATGAGATTAAAAAATGGTGCATAGTTTACAGGTGTTTTATACATTAGTTGTTTTGAAGTAATTGCATTATTTGCAAGTCTAATGGCCTATTCCCTACCTGGCAGAGATTGGGAAAGCAGTCTAGTATGATTCTTCAATGTTCTGTGTTACAATATTTGCTAAGTAATACCAGTACCCATAATTTATTTATGCACTGAAAGCAAAACTACGCAAAATAGAGAAGAATGAATTTCAGAATGTTTCAATGTCTGAAAAATTTATGACCTTTTGGGCTGCAAGTGTGAGAGCAGTCTGCCTCACAGAATTTTTGTCTTCCTTTCCTGCTGAAAACCAGGAACAGCTTAAGGACAGCCTTTCTCACAGTACTTCTGTCTTGCTGTTGTTTAGGCAACTAGGATAGGACTAGGAGTAACAAATGACTTACCTTGGAAATGCTACAAATGCAAACATACCCATTCCCTAAAGAATTCAGGACATAGTAGTTGAAATGGAAGAAGGAAAAATGACCACAGCACATTATACCCACCATACAATGAACACAGCCTTTGCAATGGGACAAAACCCCATGCCTTCATGACAAAGTGACATCATGGAGTGGATGATACTCCAGTATCTGTGGCATTGCAGGAGGTTGTCCAGCACTGGGCAGCCCCTTTAAGACCCTCCTCTTGCTCCAACGTGCTAAGTTCAGGACAATATTGATTTGTTAAAGACGGAGTTAGAAAAAGCTTCTTCTACTCTCATGGGAGAACTATTCCAAACTTCCTAGATACATGGAAGAATACAGGAGTAATTTTGCCTCAGTTAAAGTTGTAGAAGATGTACTTTATTAGTAATTTTATGTGCCTAACAACTCTGCTGCATTTCAAGTTGCTTTACAAACACTGATGAGTTTAGCTTTGCAGCCACCATCAGTCTTTCCCCTGTAGCTTCAGACTCTCAGACTTTGCCATCCTTGAGGAAAAGATTATTACCTCCAAGGTATTTGTCATTCAGGAGGAAACTAATAACTTCCATTTATGTCTGATGATTGCTTAGTGGCTCTGGATCTTTAGCACTGCTCAGGTTTTCCTTGTCTCAGAGCTCAGTTTACAGCACTTGCCTATTTCGTAACTGATCATGACTGTTAATTTATGAAAGATTCCTGTTCGGAAGCACTGTTTGTTTCGTTGATGGGAGTTGGAAGGAGGTCTCAGAAACTGTGAAACTGATTTAGCTGCTCCCTAGTAACAGAGAGATTTATCTCAAGACAGGGTAATTAAACTGGATGTTGAGGCTGCTTGAAAGAGGTTTTTTAAGGTAGAGGTCAAGTGACACCAGAATCAGAGGCATTGTGTGAGCTGGAGGAAGCGGGTGTTTTTTCAAGGCCACGTAGCCTGAGGCATTTGTGGAAATGGCTAATAACCACTCTGCTGAAAAGGAATGAGAAGTTTCCTGTCCTCATATTGTTAAGAGAAAAAAAAGCTCTAAGTGAAAAAAGTTGGAAAAGCTAGTACAAAGAGATTTTAACACAAGCTAATTAGGATTCGAGTAGTACTACTAACTGCAGAAGACAAGAACTTTGAGCTAGAAGTCATGCAGTCATTTGCATATTTTAAGAAACATACTTTCAAAGCATGGGTTCTACAAAGGCTCCATTCCTGTCCAAGATGCTCCTGTGACCTCCAGTGGGAAATTTATGTTTGGAATCATCCCTCCTCTTTCTTTGATTTGCAAAGGTTTCATCTAGTTCTTAGGAACAGGAAGAAAAGTCACAAAATAAATCCAAAAGCAACTCTGAAAATACTAATTTTTGATACAGCATATGTACATCAACTATATATTTCTTATGTAAACAGCAGGACCACACAATAAATAGTGTTTTCTTACCACTTTCCAGCTCAGCATCCGTGTATGTATCTTTAAACACATAGCCTAGATTGCACTTAGCAAAGCAGCTATCCAGAGATAATTTCCACACCAACAGGTGTCTGTATACTGTCAAAAGCCCACTGATTCTAATTAATTATTCAAGCAAATTACCAGAAGAAAAGATATTTTTTCAGCACAGACATATTTCCATATCATTTTGTTAATAGTAGAATATTTTTTCAGAAAACATGTGAAGAAAGTCAAATTGTCCCTAGACAGCCACAACATAGGCATCTCACTCCCCTTCTGCTTACCCCTTTTATACTGTGTACTTGAGAATTTACTGGCTTTAATTCCAAAATGGTATTACATGGGGGATCACATCATCAAAATGAGCAAGCAAAACCTTCCTTTGCAGGAGGGATTTAGTAACTCCCAGCTCTCTACTCAACAGAACTGGCCCCCACTCCATTCTAGATCATCCGAGACTGAAGGAAAGAATAGTGTGAAGAAAAATGTTCCTGTATTTTGGCATTGTGTCTCCAGCCCAGTGAACATGAATGATCACAAATTGTATCAGATGAGGACACAGAACTGAAGGGAATGATATGGATTACCTAGTCCAGGCCCTTACAATGAACTTGAATTGGTATAAAAAACACATATCTGATTTCATCCCAGGCAGAGGGAACTTTTCTTAATTTAAGTCCAACTGTCCAATGTAGTCATTGAACACTACAGCTTCAGGCAAAGATACCAAAGTCAAATCCAAAGGACTTGGTGTAGTTGAACAATGATATGACATAAGTTTCAGAGACACAGTCTAGGCAGGTCAGCTGGATACTCAGCCTGGGCAGACTAGACCTTGCTGAGCATTGCCTGGACCTTATAGTGCGCTTCAATGTGCAAAGCTTGCTGAGATGGTTCTCCACAGCCCAGCGTTGTGCAGTATAGGAGTACCTTAGCTGCATGTGATGATTCTTTGCAGAGGGAAGAATTTGGTGCATAATGCTTTACTGTTTGGCAACCCCAAGTAATAGTAGATTCTTTTCTTCAGCAAGACTTTGATTCTCTATAGAAGCCTTCTAACTATGGGTTTTCTTTTCACTTTCTATCTTCCTTGTGCTCTTAGATCCTCTAAGCAGAGTGTATTTGAAACCAAAAAATCCATCTGACTCCTTGAGTACCTACATAAATGCTAACTACATTAGGGTAAGTAAATGTACACTCTTCATGAACTTTTAAGACAATATTTTATTTGCCATGTGAATAGCTGACTTTTCCAGGTGCCACTCACTTTATTCCTACCCATCATCATTCATAATTCCAAATCTGTCTACATAGGTGTGATAGAAATAGTTTCATGAGCCATTTGTAAAAAGGACCACATAGCCATGAATGTACTAGAATTGTTGCAATTAAAAAAAATTATCAAATAGTTTATAAAAAATATTAAGAAATACATGCATTACTATTTGTTTACTTTGGTATTTACTGTGTAATATTGTCTTACTGCCTTATAATAAAGAAAAGAGGGTTACCTTTTAACAGTAACAGATATACATGTGCCCACAACACACACAGCTGTTCCCATTTTACTCCCTATATTGGTCACATGACACTAAGACTTCAGCAGCAGGAATCCTGTTGGAAAGCATTATTTCTAAGTGTCAGCTATGTTATAATCCTTGGTCTCACACACACACACACACACACACACACACACATACACATACACATACAACAGAGCCTTCTTAAACTCATGACATCATGTATGCTAAATAGACTACTAAGAAACTACTTCAGTCATGTTTTAGGAGTGCAGTTCTCTACCTGTAAAATTAAATGTTTTGATTAGAGTTATTATCCAGACCCTCAGCTGGAATAAATGTAATAATGCAATGGAAATTTGTCCCCAGAGCTCTACAATGATGTTGCTTATTTAAATAACAGTACATTAATATATATGTACATCCTCCATGCATCCCCCATGCTCCTTATCCTGCCTCACTTTGCATCCTGGACTTACAGCATTTTGTGAGAAGACATCATCATGTAACTAAGCAGAGCAGTTCTTTTTGGAGAGCTGCTCTTCCATGAGCTGATCATGTTTTGAGTCCTCTGAGCTCTCCCTTTTCCCCGTCACCACTCTTCAAGCCCACATATGGTGATTTCTCCTGCCGCTAACACCAGTTGAACTGCCAGCAACTGTAGAAAAAATACAACCCAGCAATGAAATAAAATTTCCCACCCATGTAAGGAAAATCATTAGGCTTGCTGGATCCTGACAGACCTGTATTGGACAAAGTATGTTCAGGCAGGTTGGTGAGTACAAGGACAGCTGAGGATCTATCACACTGGTTCGTGCAGTGAGTAACAGCTGTCAGGCATAAAGGCACTCAAAAGGAAGACCCAAGGCTAGAGGCTCTCACACCATCTCACACCATTCTCCTATTCACTCATTCCCTTCAGACATTGCTAGGCTCTCCAGAATTACTGTTGGGATCCCTGTTATTGCACAAACTCATAACTTCTCATTTTCACCCAAAAAATAAGAATTCATTGTCTTGTTTCTTCCGTTTCTTCTTGTCTTTCCCTCTCCTCTGTTTTCCCACTGTTTGCCTGACCTTTCTTTGACCTCTTACACACTTGTGTGTGTCTTGGGACTCTCTATACTTACATGTTGTCCCTCCGATGAAGTCTCATATAAAGGCACTTCTCCCTTAGCAAAGATGCATAGCAGAGCCTTTGACTCCACAAGCATTCATGTATTTTAAATCTTTTTTTTCTGTCATGAATCTTTGTAGAAACCAGTTCTATAGTTCTCATTTTCTTTCCTGTGGCTTGTTGACTGTAAGCTATCTTGTAAACACTGCCACAATATAAATCATCGGTTAAAGTGATAGATGATGGAAAGCCCCAACAACTTGGAGAACAGAGTAAGCCAAAAGAAGCCAAATAAGCAGGGAAATTTGAGAGGATTGGTGTCTTCTTGAGACCATTTAAGTTCACCAAATCAGTAGTTTCCAGAGGAAAAACTGTTCTACTGAAAAATTTCTGATCTGCTCTACTGTTAGTCATAACTGCTTTCAGTTCAAATAACTTTTTTTTTAATTTCAGATTAATTTTTCTGCTCTTCTAGAACATTCACTTGCAATATTGATTGACCGCATGAATTTAAAGTAAATGCTTTTGTGTCTGTCTCTAAACCAGGGATATGGAGGTAAAGAGAAAGCTTTCATTGCAACTCAGGGACCCATGATTAATACCGTGAATGATTTCTGGCAGATGGTTTGGCAAGAAGACAGCCCTGTCATTGTTATGATCACCAAGCTGAAAGAAAAAAATGAGGTATGACAACTATCCAAACTGAGAAATTATTCCTACCACTGCATACTGTAGAAAGCACCTTAGCAGATATGGAAGGAAGCTAGCAGATAACCAGCTCTTAAAGGATCTGTTTATAGGCTATGGTGGGGTAGTCAAATACACCAAGTGCAATCATGTAGATGCCATAAGAGATGTATTAAAAAAAAAAAAAAAGAAATTCTGTTTTCTAGATCTGTGCTGTTGGGTTTGTAAATTTATAAGAAACACCTTATTTATCTGTTGGTCACTTCTGTACTTCTTTTTACCTTCTCGTATATAAAGACTAGATGATTAATGTTATGATTAGAGTTTTCCTGAGATGGTGGAAGTTTGCACTTTGCTATAACAGCAGGTTTTTAATCCATTCCAAATGTTACAAATCTTCTTACCATCCCAGAAATACAGTTTAGCCTCCCAGATGTCAACATTATGGAGGAGCTTAGCCAGAATGGAAATACATGGCTCTTTGCTTTAGTACCAATTAGAGCTGACAATCTCATTTTAATGGCTAATGGCCAACTAACTGCCTGTTACACATTCTGTGGCTTTTGCATCCATTCCGAACTGCATCTTCTATATCTTTAATTAATATTTATGTAAATTTTTGTCAGGCTTTCCTCATTCATGACAGAGTCCATATTTCTGACTATCAAACATTAGGAACAAAAATCACTCTCCCATGCAGAGGGACAACACAAAACTCTGTTCTGGAAGACTGAATGTTAAAGGAGTGGTTTACAGGTCTTGAGGATGAGAGTGAGATAGAAATAAAGGAGTTGGACTTTTTTCTTGAGTTCAAAATGCTGGACTTGGTAACAATTCCCAACTCTAGGTAAGTGCCTCAATCAAGTCTCAGCGCCTTACCAGGTGAGCACCAGGGCTGTCTTGACCCTGCTACACTCAACCCTGCTCTTCAAACTCAGATGCACGTGGTGATAGAGCAACAATGTATATTCAAGCAAAGTTTCAAGTCTGAGTGATCAAGGGACCAAGAGTATAAGTGTGTTCCCAGAGCTCAAACTCGCTGCCCCATTTAAATGTGGATTCAGTAGGCATACTCTTCTCATACTCTTCACTGCTGTTTGTCACTGTGAGTTTCGACTTCTAACACAAACTTAAAATCCAGGGGATTTTAAGAAACTGTATGTAAAAAGTAGGTTGGTCCTGTAAAATGTCCCAGGACGTGTTTCCAAATCAGGTGCCATTTTGCACTAGACTGTTCAAACAAGTGTACAGAAGTCTACGTTTAAGATTAATCATGAAAGCATAGCAAACTTAGCCCAGCCTAATCGACCAAAAGAGTAAGTATTTCACTGAGGAAATGCTGACTGTTTAAACACTCACATCTGACACTGTAAGAAGAATGACTTGAAAGAAGTGCCCAGTGGTTTTCATCATGTCAGGAAGCGCTGTGTTTACCTGAGTTACGCAGGCTCTAGGCACTGGTGTTTATCGGCATTGTTGTGCCTGGCAATGGTAATTTCCTCCTAATAGAAAGGGTGAGGAATCTCAAGGCGTTCCCAGGCTATATAGAGAGGCTGTGTTTGTGCAAGCTGTCCTGCCCTGTCTAGAAACCTAAGGAACTCTCCCACCGTTAGCAGGTTCCTCCTGAAACTTTGCTTGCTATTGAAAAGAAAACAGCTCAGCATATTATCTTCACTGTTAAAATATTGCTCTCTATAAAGAAGGCAAGAACGGATGTTACTTAGCATGATGGCACTTGATATTTTTTCTTCTCCATGGTCTGCTTTATTTCCATTATTTTCAGGGAGGTACATCTGCAGTACACACACATACAAAAATAACTTCATATCTGAAAGCATATTCATGCACATCCACCCCTGAACCAATAAACCTCTATAGCTGACTTTCATGTATAAGCCATATACTTCAGTTGGTATAACACCAGCCAGCCTCCATTTGAGCTATAATGTACTGTAATGTATGAACTAATGTATAACGAAGGAGCTCTCAAATGAGAGACGTGAAAAACCTTAATCTCAACAATAAATTTATTTATTTTACATAAGTAAAACTTTTTGGACATAAGTGTCCTAGTTCAATATATCGATGTAACAAATTTGCATTAGCAATGGGAATTTTGTGAAATGATGATTAATAAAGGTTTCTGTAGATTTACTTCCATATATCAGATGAAGAAATGGTTAAGACTTGCTGTGGTAACAGTTTTTGCAGGATGGATGAAGATACAATATGAATGTAGAGTGCTGAGCAAAATATTCATTTCAGCTGTACAAAGAAAACATGCAGCATTAAATTATTGGATTTTCTTTCTTTTTCATTCTGAAGTCTGATTAAAAAAAGAGGATTGATTTGTAAAGAAGGATAATGCTGAAAGAACTATGCTCTGATGTTTTAATCAGAATTTGTAAAACCTATCCTCAAAACTGTACAATGTCTGGACAAAATGAAGATCTACCTGTGGAAGGAGAGTCCACAGCAAAGGAGCTTCTGCCTGAGTAACTAGTGAGAAACTTGGAAATCTAGGCTGTAATTTTAGGGTTAAAACTAGGAAAAACACATCTCATCTAGCAATCTAGGTATCCTCTCTGGTCACTGAAGAGCAGTAGTCACCTCCAGAGTGTGATCCATCCCACTCTTAAGAGGATGAGATAAATCACTAACTGAAGGCGACCATCTCTAATTCTGCAGTAATATTTTAAGACAGTCTTACAAAGCTTTACCCACAAGGCAAATATAATCTTCATATATTACTGAGTTTAGTCAAGACAACTCAGCTGGTTTTTTGTAGTTATGCTATGTACTCCATAAATAATATGCATTTAGTCTGCCTTCAAAACTTACTAGCAACCTTACCTATTAACCAGGAAACATATTTTGGGAAGCATAAATAAGGAATACTTTGCTGCATTCTGCTAGAAGAAAGGATTAATACTGATAGATGCATGTTTATTCAACTCAGATAATGTAATTTTTTTTTAGTAGTCAGTAATTATCTAGGACAATCTTGTTAACTCACTGTTTAAAGCTCATATTATATTTCATGTAACACTTTGTCCCTCAGTTGGTCTATAGGCACACTTATACATGCATAGCTGAGCAGATTTTGGAATTTGGAAATCCTACCTTTTACCTTTTGCACATAAGCCTCTTTGAAAATTACTTATTAGTTAGGTTGAGTATTGGTACCATAGATATGTCTTAATTTTTAGAAGAACTTAAAAAGATTTGGTCCTAACTTTGAGGATTTTAGCATATGAAGGCAAATCCTGCAAGCCCTCTTTAAGTATACCTCTCCTGCTTGAGTTAGTATGGCAGTAAATAGAGGGCAGGAGTAAAAAAGGATTCTGGCATTGAAGCTCTGTTGTTACTATTTGTTACTGTTGTGTGTTGTCCTGGTTATTGGGACATTTAATGTGTAAATTTGTAGGCATAGCTATATGAAAAAATACACAAGCAGAGTTGAAGTAAAGCAACTGCACATTTAAGAATTGTTAAACCAATTTTGTTTAGGGTCCACATGCAGGGAATGTAAAGCAGGTAAATGTCGTGTCACCTGAGAGACTCTTCCTCCATCCAACAGAATTAGGAACCAGGATGCAATAGAAGCACTTCTGGCTCGTTAAAAACAGATTGTGGCAAATTGCAGATGCCAGCCCCAAATCGAGGCAGGGCCAGATCCCACTCAGTTATGGAGATCCACTTCAGGAGTGGTCCCATGAAGCTTGGCACCCTGCAGGCATGGGATAGGGCATGCCAGGAAACAGGACAGGGAATGCAGGGAGCCTAAACCTGCAGCCCTGTCATAGAGGAAAGGATGAAGGCTGAAATCAATTAAAAGTCATGTGAGATACTGTTTCTTGTATAAACTTCCTGTTTGTCAGGGAATTTTGGTTTATTTAAAAAAAAAAAAGGTCGGCACTAGATCGGAAATAAGTAATCATTTATTACCAGAAAGCTAACAATTTTGAAAGATGGGAGGAAGATGAAAATTTCCACATCAAAGTAAGAAGATTCCCAGGCTTCTGGGTGCTTTGCTACTTGGTTAGGATTTTTTTGTTGTTGTTTTTGGTAAAGTATCTTTCAAAAAATCCTGCTCGTAGCTGTTATATGTTTGCTGACCACAGAGGGGATTGTACAGTCAACCCCAACTCACAAAATATGTGACCTATTTACCTGGTTAGAAAGTGCTGTATAAATCAATATGCTGAAAGGGAAACTGCGGTCTGAAAGTAGAGCAAGGAACAGAATCAGGACCAGCACAAAGAGCAGAGAAAGACTGTGTGATTATAAGTTTGCTTTTTTTTGGACAATGGTCCTGAGATTTTGTATATTATTTTCCATATGTCTGATAACTTTATCCCTCCCATCTCCATCTTTATTCCTTTTTTTTGCAATTAACTTTCAAAAACATGTTAATTCCCCCAAATACCTGTCTCTTTAGGAAGTGCCTGAACCAGTTTATTGAACCTGTATTTTCAAGGCTATTTTTGAAACAGTACCAAACAGTATTTTTAAAAGATGCACAGCAACAGCGTTAAAAATAATCCATTGTATCTCACTAAATGTAGATGAACTGTTAAATGAAAGTTATTTTAATGAACAGCCACATTTCATTGTCCACCCAGCATAAGTTGCCAATTCCATTTCTGGGAAAGAGTCAAGAAAAACACTCTTCTGGAGTGCCTGAAGGCTTTGTAGTGAGCAGTCGCTACTCACATTTATCAAGAAGTCTCAGGAGTTTACTCAACTATTGTTGATTGTCAGGGTACAATTGTGTATTTAGACTTTTCTTTTTCCCATATTAGCACTGAAAACTACACTCCCAGGGAGGGGCATGAACTGCAGATCTGGCAGATGATAGTAGCCATACATGTCACATGGGTAGACTGTGGAACTTGTGAACATTCTTTTTCATACAAATTTCTGAGTATTTTATTGCCATTCTTCATCTCTTCGGGGAGACAGCAAATTTAGGATGTTCGAGTAATTCTGCAAAAGACAGGATTTGAACGAAACCAGTCAGAATGGTCAGCATTATTTCAGAAAATGTGGCTTTCACACACTTTACACTATTAAGGTAATGAGCATCTATTTTTAGAAAAGTATTTATACAACAGAGATGATTCAGTTCAATCTGCTATTGGGTTATCCAGTAGAGTAGCATCTTAAATATTACACCTGGTGGTAAAGCCTTGCATTTCACTGATTGTTTTAGTACTGAATTTTTTTTTAGCAGGATTTACTGGCAGTTATGCTTTATGGAAATTAATTATATTAAAGGGATTGTTTCATTTTTGTGCATAATGTAAGCTGCTGTCTACATATATACCAATTGCTTCAGCAACAATTTATGAGAAATTACAGACAAGTTCTTTCTGGGAATCTTAGTGTTTTGTTTGGTTTGTTTGGTTGGGGTTTTTTTACTCTATGCATTGGATATTAAAATGTTTTAGAATGTTTTCTTTTATTTTTTATTTAGAATGTTTTCTTTTATTTTTCTTATTTAATGAAAAAGTCAGACTGGCCAGCATTATTTCATAAAATGTGACTTTCAAACATCTTACACTCTTAAGGGAATAAGCATCTATTTTTAGAGAAGCATTTATACAACATGGATATATGCTTTCACATAGCCTATAGAGATCCTCTAATTGAAATGAATATGAAGTTGCAGTTGGCTTGAAGATAAGCAAACTATTTCAGGGGAAAAATAAAGTGGTTCATATTGTAAATATTATTTCTTCATCTTCTTTTTAGTAGATGCTTGTCAGATACATTGCTGAAATAGTATAACACTATTCCTAATTCATTAGGAATTCTGTACACAGTTTTGTGTAGCTCTAGCAAGACTGATGGATTTTCTTAACATTCATTTCCAGAAAGTTCTATGGTAAACAACTCAGATTCTTCAAAATACTTACACATGCACATTAAATCCCATTGAATTCAGTAAGATCTAAGGGCACATTTACATGCTTTTTTGTATCAGGGCTCAGGAGAGTAAAGAGGATAAAAAGTTTTGTGAGAAGAGGAAAAATCCTGAATCTCTTGCTCAGAAGGAAATCCCATTTGGAAATAGAAAACTTTAATTTTATGAATTAAAGAATGTTCTAGGTAGTTTGAATGTGGAAAATAATTCCTTTAACTGAACTTCATCGAGCTTTTAAGAATAAAAACAGCTGTTCGAAGTGTTCAGCGATAGAGGTTGATATTTGAAAAACTCAAATCCTGAAAACCAGGCCCACATCATTAAGAACTCTGCAATATCTTGTTTAGGAATACTTCAGACATGAATAACACCTCGGTTGAATTCATCTGAACTTTCCAGAAAAATACATTCTGTGTAAAAAATAGATATGAATATGGCACCAGGATCCAGTTTGTTGATGACACTGATGCTTGCTTTACAGAAATGTGTGCTTTATTGGCCAGAAAAAAGAGGAATCTATGGGAAGGTTGAAGTCCTTGTTAACAGTGTGCAGGAATGCAAGAACTACACTGTCCGTCAGCTTACAATAAAGGTAACAATCTGCATCTGAGAGACATTCATTTATAATGCTTTATTTTTTTAATATTAAATGATGTTAAAGTATTGGTTTGTTTAGAGGGCATACATTTTTGCAGGAGGAGTAACTGAGCTATGAAGCTCACAGCTGGAAGGTATTGTTGGGACCAAAGTACTGGAATATTTATGGTGTTGCCACTTTTTATCACTCTGGCAATAGAAAAGTCTTCAAAAAGAGTGCAAGTTTCACTCTTATAAATTACATTTGTTTTGGGGCCCTTTTAGCATTGCCAAGGCAATGTAAAGGGATTTTAGTTAATGAAAGAACTAGTATCTAAAAAAAATACACTGCTCATGTTGTGTGCAAATAACCCATTTGAGAAGCTAAAAATACAAGTAGTGTATAAGGAAATCTTCATGCTTTCATGATTCTGATTAAACATTAGTTGTGCAAAATAAGGCAGATGCTCCTATTCTGGGTTACTCTCCATATTACACTTACATGCCATCAGACTCATCTGCTGCTCCTGAAATAGCATTACAATAAGTAATGGATTGGGAAAATTTATTTGGTGTTTCAGCCCCAGCAATGAGAACTGAGCAGAAGTCATATTGTCCAATACAAATTACCCTAGCCCATATTTAACCTCTTTGCTTGTTGAAGTAAGTGGTAGCAGCCTCTGTTGGAGAGAATAACTGGACAGACTGAGATGTCTGATTAATCTAGAAGGGCAGTTCTTCTGCACCTTTATCTTAAATACTCTTTTAATTTTAATATCAGATCCTTAAGATAATGACCTTAAAAGGTAGAAATATATAATAATTTAGAAATTCAGAAGCTCAGAACAAGCCATTCTCTCTAGGTATTATTGCTGATATAACACAGTCCTCTGACAGTTCCCAGTTGAAAATACAGTCACGAAGTCAGTAGTTAGATGGACAAAGCAGAACTTACACAGTTGTTAAAAAAAACAAGTTTTGAGGTGCACAAACCCTTCTTACAATTGGGTCCCTGGAAGCATATCTGTTCCCTGCACTTGCATCCTCCAAGTCTACTACAAAAAAATTGTTAAATCCCTCTTAACATTTTTACTGTCTTTTTACCATAACATTGAAAGAAATAGGAGGAATTATTCACTACCAATGTTCATATACAATCTTCATGTTATTTTCAGCAAGGGAGTCAGTCCCGGAGTGTGAAACACTACTGGTACACGTCCTGGCCAGACCACAAAACCCCTGACAGCGCTCAGCCTCTGCTGCAGCTCATGCTGGATGTAGAAGAGGACAGGGTGAAATCACCGG
Source organism: Cephalopterus ornatus (assembly GCA_013396775.1). Taxonomy (NCBI): domain Eukaryota; kingdom Metazoa; phylum Chordata; class Aves; order Passeriformes; family Cotingidae; genus Cephalopterus; species Cephalopterus ornatus. Next base: position 18,251 of record VZRE01017943.1, read on the forward strand.
GCAGAGGGCCTGTCGTTGTGCACTGCAGGTAATGAGCCAATCCTTCTCTTAAATGACTGCCCAAAGCAAGGCCACAGCAAATCACATCAAACAGTCCTCCTAAGCAAACAATGTATTTGGGGAAGAGCAAAATTCCCCAGTTCCTCCTCATGCTTATTGACTTTTTCAGTTCATATTTGAGGATTCGAGTTTTGGAGAGAATTCTCTTGTTGCTAGCAAATCTCTTCTGAACTGTTCCCCGTTTCTACTAGTGAACTCTGCTTTTGAAAGACCAGCTGGAAAAATTATTTTCCTTTTGTTTCTTATTTATGATTTGCTTACTTTTTTTGTGTTGTTGCACGGTTACATGCCTAATTCAGATGCAGTGCACTGTGACAGGTTGGCTAAAATATTGCAAAGCAAGTTAATTTTAAAAAGCAAACATCAGGTACAAATTTGGAGACCAAAATACATCAGTACTACAATTTGTGAACATTTTCACAAAGGCAGTTAGTTGGATATTCAAAAGCAAAATGTTATTCAGCACTCAAGACCAGAGTTCACTAGCTCATAAATTGTAATGCACTAGAGAATGTCCTTCTAATAATTCTAATTTAATTCCATTTTATTGCTTTATATTGATTCATTGCTCCATGTTGCAATTTAAGTAGTAGGAAGTAGCACTGGATTTGTTATACTGGTGGAAAGAAATAGAGGATGCAAAAGAGAAAGTAAAAATAAAATCAGTGTTTCCTTACTTGCTTCGTCTCATAACTGTAATGGTACATCTCTTACAGTTGGGATAGTACCTTTTTTTCCCAAAAGTACACTAGAGCAGAACTCGTCATCTTGAATAACTTCTTTTCAACTCCATATTTAGGAGATTTAGAGAAATGGAAACCAGATTTGAACACTCATCATTTTCAAATTTTCAAAGCTAGAATGTGATGAATAAGCAGCTTTCTGAAATTTTATGCAGCTGTTTTTTTCAGGAATTGTAGTTTCCCTGAATGATGCACAAGCCTATGGATGGCTATTGAAAGTCCCATTTCCCTAGTAAGGATCTTCAGTAATGAAGGTCTGCAGGAGAATGGCATGTCTTTCTGAAGTGATATGACAGTAACGTCTGTAATCATGACCAGGAATTTATTAATGATTAAATACAGGTATCTTCTCAGTTGTGATTAAAATTCATAGTTCTTCAGTCACAACTCAGCAATCTGTATATTCACTACACTATGGTCTACAAAACTCAGTTGCACTCCATTTTCTAGTCAGATAGTTTCTTCCCTTTCTATCTAAGTGAGAGGGCTGCAAAGATCTGGACCACAACTCAATGTTTTAACTATTTTCCTGCCATTCAGCATGACAGCAATGAGCTGCACTAAATTCCACATTACTTAAGCAAGAAACAGAGTGGGGCATAGATTCTCAAAAGTGTTGAAGGCTCAGGGATAAAAATAATGCCAAAATGCCTGTTTCCCAGCAGGCATCAAGAAAACCTGGAGAGCTACAGCACCAAATCCTTCTGCCTCCTGCAGAATCACAAGAGAGAGTTAACTTCATCAGCATAGGTCTAGGTCCTTTTTGCCTTCATGGTTAGAGATATGGTTAGCGGAACTCCTGTATACTTGGAGGGCTTTAAACATAAAGCCCCACTGACTTTTGCCTTTAGGTGGGCTTTTCCCTCACAATCATGTGCATGTCTCCATCATTTGCTTGGACTGGGCCAAAGAATACTTGGACTTTGTGGTGCTAATGAAGATTGTTTTTCTTACCATACACTTATATGCAAACTGGAAAAATGTGAGTCTCACAATTACCTACAACAACGGGAGTGCTGGAACAGTGCACACTTTCATTTCTCTCTAAGAAAGTGAGCTGAGAAGTCAGCCTTGCTGGTCATGCACCCAGGAACTGTGGGTTCTATCAATTCCATGTTTCATATTTTTAGTGTTTTCATATCTATTTAGTGTTTTGCAATTAACTCCTTGATCTGTGAATTCCATTCCCCTATTAAATATGCCTTCTTTTCAGTGCTGGTATAGGCAGAACTGGATGTTTTATTGCCACGGCCATTGGTTGTCAGCAGTTGAAGGAAGAGGGAGTTGTAGATGCATTGAGCATTGTCTGCCAGCTACGAGTGGATCGGTGAGTTCCAGAAGAACCATAAAGCAGTGGTCATTCCAAAATGATTCTGAAATCATTACTGAAATGATTTAGTAATGATCAATAATGATTCAGTAATGATTCTGAAAACCTTTTTCTGAATGTTGCTTTGCATTCTGCTGTATGCATCATCTCACTAGGACACAAAAGATGTGGGGCAAACTGGAGATAAAGGATTATCTTCAAGCCTGGATTGACAGGGACATCCAGACTCACTCAGTGTGTAGTTTCTTTGAGCATCGAAGAAAGGCAAATCTGGTACTGTTGCTATTCCCTCAGCTGTGCTGGGGTCCTTTTGAATTGAGTTGGCAGATTTCCTCAGCCTAAGAAAATAGCAAGGCATTTGTTGCACATTTTTCTTAAGTCAGTTCAATTCCCTGACTGAATTCACAGCTTGGGAGCAGGAACAGTGTAAGGCACCATTGTTGCAGAGCGCTTTGTTTTATGAAACCATGGCTGAAGAGAGATTTGTGAGGAGGATGTGGGTATTGTGCACAATGGAAACTGTTGGTTTGGTTGTAGTTTTATTTCTTATTCTGCCTAGGGAAACAGGATTTTTTATAAAGTAAATAAACAGGATTTGAACCAAGAATAGAGAAGTCTCCTCTCCTGATCTAGGTACCAGGTCATATAATCTCCTTGCAAGCGTCTTAACTGCTCCTGACATGCATTTCTTCTTTAAATGGGAAAAATCCATATTAGTGCAAATGCTGAAGAGCTTAGGTCAAAGGGGCAATACAGAATTTCTGTGTTCTGAAGAGCTCTGAAGGGGACTGGAATCATGAATTGCAGAAGGACCGGAATCCATATAGTTGAATGTGTTTATGGATCACCTCCTCTGCCTTCCCCTCTCATGCAACTTCATCATACTAGAGATTGTAATGCGATCTTTACAGGGCAACATGAGCCACTTGGAGTGTAAAATTCTCCAAGGGGAAGTTACTGGCCTAAAAATCTCAGCAACAAAATAAGATGGAAATGCTGAGGGAAAAATGTTTAGTCTGTTTTAAATTATCAACTCCAAATTTCCAACAAACTTTTCTGATGATCTGTTCACCTTATTGAAAAAGGTTTGTAGTGTTCTCCTCTGTTTTAGTATTTCTATTATGAGATAACCTTTTTCTTATTGCTTTTACACTCCATTGTAGAGAAGTGGAAGCAAACTCTGGTCTCAGCTGCATCATTTTAATGTCGTTATTTGAGACAAAAAAATAAGCCAATTTTTCAGCATTATAACTGACAATAAAATTTCACTGAGTGGATCTGACTAAAGAACTTTCTTATACACATTAGTATCCTAGATAACTTAGAAAGAGAATGGAAATCTGACCCGAACATAACATTCATAACAGCAGTCTCCGTGACACAAAGCTTGTTATAAAGCATTGTTTTTTTGCAGATTTCTATATTTTTTCAAGTTATAAATAGACTCCAGAGATCTTGCTTAAAGTGCTTCATATTCTCAAGCATTACCTGAGACAAAGAGTATGTCCCTGTTATAATTTTTAAAGACGTTTTTCTAGGTAAAACTCAGTAACCAAAACCTCTTTTTTTCTTTTTTTTTTTTTTTTTTTCCAATTGGCCATATTGCAGAATGAATCTCACTCACCTGGCAGTCAGTTTATAGCAAGGATTACTAAAGCAAAGCTTAGCGGCCCCTAACACTACAGTGGCCACTGCCATCCCTACCAGATTGCAGGTCCATAAAGTGGCCAAATATCGCTGTTGCATGGACAAAGCTCAATGGGACCAGCCTCCCCTGATGTCCCAGTGCTGACATGGTGGTTATTGGCAGGCGGTGTATGAGACAGTCATTACATGTGTCATGAAGCTGGCAAATGAACTTAAAGCCCACTAGACTTGGCTGCAAGAGCTGGCTGTGGCTGTAGCTGTGTGGCACTTCACGTACCAGCATGGCCAACATTAGCAATGGAGTAGAGGGGGAGCAGTGCTGGGGTTGTCTTCCTCATTATGCTGGCGAGCAGCTAAGCTCCAATTTATTCTTTGTGCATCAGATTGCCCTCACAAAACAGAAAAAAAGAGAGTTCAGCAGAAAAGGATGGTTTTATCTGACCACCTGGGATGCAGAAACCTGGCTAAGAGGTACTATTTCATCTATGATATCTGATCCCGACTAGGTTTCTGGACAGGCTGGCTCATGCTCAGAGCTTCACCATCCAAACGCAGGTTACTGATATAATGAGCACACGCAGGCATATCCGCTTGTGTGTGACCTTTTTATCACGAGTCCTTGCCCACATTTCTACCAAAGAGAACCAAGCAACAGGAGAAAAGAGCTGTGCTTGGGGGACTCACAGTGATGCTGTAGTGACTTACCAAAACATTTCTATTGCCCGGGATGTTCAGTGAAAACCAAACAAGCATCCAGACAGATTGCATGTGGTGGCAAAAAGTTATGCTGCAAAATAGTTTCATTAATTACTCTCCCTGGAAACAAAGTTTTAAATAAGGCTCCAGTAGGGAATGAGACAGGACAGAGCTCTTCCTAGGTAAGTATGTCCATGTACCACTTTCTTCTTAGTTTTTCAGTGTAAGAAATCTGACAGTAATGGTCAATGCTGAGCTAACATGAGGAAATGGACAACCCACTCAAAATCTTGACCCAGGGTGGAAATACAGCCATGCTCTTTGTGAATTTGTAGAAAGATAGACCCACTGGTCTGCTCAGCTTGCTTTTTTTCCCAGTTCATTTTTTATGTTTTGCAACAGAAACAGGAAATGTTTGATGTGAGGCATCTTTAAGACTTACTGTGACATCGAGAAACTTTGCACATTCTTAACCTTAAAGGCACATTCTTGGAATGACATCCGATAACTTTGCTCTTGGCTCCTCAGACAGGATGAAAAGAGTTTCCAGTGTGCGTCAATTCATTGTTGAAGTGCTTTGACTAATCACTTCAGGTTAAAAAAAAGAATCCCAAACCCTGCATCGCATTCATTCTGGAGCAGACTGCATCCAGCTGCACTAGCAGCAAGCCAGAGGGCAGGGTAAAGGACCCTTTACGGACCCACTGCTACCCAAGCAAAGCTGGTCCTGGTCTCTGAGCCCTCAGGATACCAGGAGCTGTTTCTTTTGAGCACCAGCCCAAATAGTCCCAAAGAAGCCGAAAGCCCAACAGCTCACAGAGGAGCTGGCAGTGCAGGTTGGAAAAAGGATGAAGGCTGCACAGCTGGAGGTGCTGTAGCTGTTGGTATATCCCTTCTGGGCACTAGGGACGTGGGAGAGGAAACTTCCCTCCTTGAGCAGGTTTCCTCCTGAAGTTCTCTTCCACACAGCTATTTGCACAAACTGATGTCTTGGAGTCACAGATAATTCCCTGCTATTAGATGGGAGCCTTGCACAAGAACAAAGGAGAGAAGAACTGAGGGATAGTGGTAGATGAAAAATTGGACATGAGCTGGCAATGTGCACTTACAGCCCAGAAATCCAGCTCTGGAGTCCCCAGGACAGAAAAGGCATGGACCTTCTGCAGTGGATCCAGAAAAGGGACATGGAAGTGGTCAGAGGGATGGAACACCTCTCCTGTGAAGGAAGTCTGAGAGAGATGGGGCTGTTCAGCCTGGAGAAGACCAGGATCCAGGGACATATTTTTGCAGCCTTTCAGTACGAAAGGGGGCTTATAAGAAAGATAAAGAAAGCCTTTTTACCATGGTCTGTAGTGATAGGATGAGTGGTAATTGTTTTAAACTGAGAGGATAAATTTACATTGGATATTAGGAAGAAATTCTTTACTGTGAGGGTGCCCAGAGGGATTGGGGTTACACCATCCCCAGAAGTGTTCAAAGCTGGGTTGGATGGGCCTCTGAGCAACCTTCTGACTTAGTGGAAAGTGTCCCTGCCCATGGCTGGGGGTTTGGAACTAGGTGGTCTTTAAGGTCCCTACAATTCTGTGATGCTATGGTTCTGTGAATCCCATGTATAATGGCACAGACAAGGCTAAGTTGTCTGAACCTCTGTATAAGACTCAAGTGCCCTTAAGCTGACAGAGATGTGCATTGGTTTGCCTATACAAGGTTCAGAAGCATCTTATGATTGGTTATGCTTGTTAACACAGAGCAAATGGGGTAGTGCTGGGCTCAGCCCAAGCCAGTCTTATACACGCCTTCTTGGCATGTACTTTAACAGAAGTAAGGAAGAGGAACGAGCAAGGATCACCGCCTCAAACAGCCTAGTGCAGCCAAACTTGTTTTAACCTGCCCTTCCTGCTGAGTCCTTCTGGCTGGATATGTTTCCTTCCTCCATCCATTCCACACAGCTGATCTAACCTGGGAAGTGCACTCCCTTAGAGAACATCTTGGGGGAACATCGATGGGGGAGACAGAGAGGGAAGCTGACTGGAAAGGGATTGTGTGGGCAGAGCAGGACGCAGCAGTGATGAGGAAGAAAAGAGACTAGGCAGCACAGAGGACCAGAGCAAAACCCTCCAATCACATTCAGTCTTTGGCTGGATCTCTGGGCAGGGGACAAGCAGAGAAGCAAGCAGCTGAAGTCAACAGGCAGCCAAGAGTTATGAATCTGTGGATGTCTTTGTTGGGAAAGCAAAGAGTCTGCTGCATTTTTACAGAATCACAGAATATGCTGAGTTGGAAGGGACCCACAAGGATCATCTAGTCCAACCCTTAACCCTGCACAGGACCATCCCCAAGAGTCACACCATGTGCCTGAGAGTATCATCCAAACACTTCTTGAACGCTGTCAGGCTTGGTGCTGTGACCACTTCCCTGTGAAGCCTGTTCCAGTGCCCAACCTGAGCGAAGAACCTCTTTCTAATATCCAACCT
>VZRE01017990.1:0-17299 GCA_013396775.1 Cephalopterus ornatus
TGTGTGTGTGCACCAACATGTGGAGAGCAGCTAGCACAGACCAACTCTGACTGTGAGGATTTTAGTCTTCAACCTCTTGGGGCTACAGTAGCAGAAACAGTCAGTCAAAAACTAAACAATAGACCAAAAGCAAGAGAGGCTCCAACCTATGATTTTTTTATTTTATTTCGTAGACACTGCCTGAGCCACTCATCACTTAGCCATATTAGTTACCTGACGTTTTTCAGATCCTTTGGTTGAATCAGGGCTTGAAATATTGGAGTTAAGGCAGGGCAGTGTTCAGGGACATCAGTTTTCATGAGGCTGTTCCTCAACCAGGGAACACCATGGGCATGAGGCAGGGACAACATATGTTTACTATTATACATAATACTTCAATTTATTCAGGCTGCAACAGTGTTGAAAACAAACCTGATATTTTCCATATGCAGACAAAGATATAGTCTCTTTTCCTGAGACCTTATGGCTGAGGAGAAGAATCAGTAGAAGAAGAGCAGCAAGGCACGGCTGAAGTGGAAACTGCAGTCAGCACCTCTCCATGATCACCTTCCACTTGGAGCAAAGGTGCCATTGCACTCTGCTACTTTCCCCTGCTCCCGGACCCTGCATGCCAAAGCTAGCTGTGGTTGAGACATGGCCTTCAAATGCCAAGTGGCAGCTTTCAAGTGTGCCTCTTGGGAAGGACTTGGCATCTCCTGTTCCCCTTTGTGGTGCTGCGTGCCTTCTCCCCTTCTGCATGAGCTGGTGCTCCAGGTGTGCCCAATGCTGGGACTGATGGCTGCATCTCGTGTCCCGGCAGAGGAATTTTCCAAAGTGTGTCAATTGGAGCTTTACCTTGCATTTTTCTTAAGTGAGGAAGCTCTGACTGTACCAAATAATAATTGTGAAATAAATAATTAATGGTATTTTTTTCTCTACACTTGGTTGTTGAAATTTTTTTTCACAATTTTTTTTTTCATGTGACCAACTCAGATTAGGAAAATCTTTTCTTAGTTCTTCAGTTGCTCAACTCCCAGCCTCTTACAAATTTTCCCTTCTGGAACCCAATCCTTCCCTTCATAGTCTAGCAATTCCTTACTGTTATTTTGCATGTGTCAATTAGACTTGATGTTGCAAAGAACAGAAGAAACAGACGCATTTATTTTAATGTTTCAGAACCAAATACACAGGAGAGACAGCTCCCTTTTTTCAATATCAGGACACCAAGTCTCACCACTCTGACTCAGAAACCCTTTGGGCAGGGGAAGTTTGCAGAGCCTTTAGGATAGGAGCCCTCCCGCACTGCTTGCACAGATACACATCTGATCTTATCTTTCATCTGAAAAGGTCTCCAAGGCAAAAGAAAACAGAAATATGATTTCGTAGCTAAAGCAGTAATGCATCACATGCTGAAATGCTGTCTCATCCCACTAGAGGGTGGTCTGATCACCCTCATGCTACAGCTGAGGTGTACAGGCAAAGCTCTTTCAGAAAGCCTGTGCCCACTTTATTTAAGACTCAGCAACATCAAAGTATTCCTGTTCTGAGATTTTCCAAGTGCCTCATGTTCCATCATTAACATTGAAACTACTCTGTCATTTAAACAAATAAACATGTTGTGCCTCTCATTGAAGATCTGACAATCTACAAATATCAGCTTGCTCTGAAGTGTTCTACCAACACTGCAACTGTGGATGTATGAAAGAGTGAAGTGAGGCTCACTGTTAAAGAGTGCTAAAGTGCTTGGCTTGATACCACTTTGAAACCTTTAAAATCTGTTTATGTGGTTTATATTTTCTTCACATCATTTTCACAGAAAGCTGGAATATTACAAGTAAAACAAGGCAAATTTTTTCTTAAGAGCTAGTCTGTGCTTTAAGTGCCTGTTACAGTGAATCAGAAAGGGCTTTATGACAAGAGATGAACTGGAGGCTCTTCCATCAGGTTGGGGAGAGTTGGCAGCTAATCTCACAGCCAGCTCTCACACCAGCTGCATGAGATTCACCAAATACACCTTCCTCTGCCAAGCCATTCCTTTTCCTTGTGAGCACGTCACCTCTGCTCCCGTTCCCAGGACAGCCTGCTCGTCTCCCTTTCTCCTCCTTCATCTGCTCAGACTCAAACCCACACATCCCCACCTCCATTCTTCGTAGCCCAACCTTCAAAAGTCTTTGTGTTGTTTCTCCTCCTGAGATTCGTGTTGTGATCACCAAGAAAAGGTAATTTCAGCCTGCTTTCTGGTTCCTGTCCCTTGTGATGATCAGAAATCATTTAAGACTTTTGCAAGAAAAATAAAGGTACAGCCTTATGTCATGGAACTGAAGTTGCATCAAGCATCAACATAACATTCAGTCAGACTTTCAAAGATATTTCAGCAAATTTCATCCAGCATCTCGGCTCCCACCTCAATGTCTACCTACATGGGAATCCTCCCTTTTACTCTCATGACAGTGGGAGCAAAGACAAAACAATACATGGCAAAAACTGTGTTTGTGTACCTATGCAAAACTTTCTTTGTAAGGAGTTTTTGTCCCAAAATGAATTTGGCTTTAGGTCCTTTTGCTCTGATCAGGTTTCTCCTTACTGATTCATTTTCTTATGTCTTCTTTTTCAACTCTAGTAGTGGGTAAATGAAACACTTTATCTCAAAAAACATGTGATTTAAGGTACTTTCAGCCACAAAAAATTGCCATATCTAATGACATTCTGATGCAGATCAAGCTCACTGGAAAAACTGTGAAGACTGTGAGTAAACAACAGCACCATTCACCATTACATAAAAAATATATATACTCATATTTTGAATGATACAGAAACAAGTGTTAAGTGATTGGGAGGAAACGGGCTTAAGCTGCATGAGTTCACTTTCTCATCCAATTTAAGAGATGTTATTTGCCTATTTGGTTTTGTCTGTTGTACATAGTTCAGGCAGCAAAAATGTTAAATGATTAAAGAATTCATTATTAACCTCATGGCATTTGAATCATGTCAACAGATATGACACAGCTGCCAATGATAATCAAGACTACCTTCAGCTGTGAGTTTGGATGCAAATGACAATGAAACAGGATGATCTGTTCTGATGCAATATAATGAATTGCTACATCATTCGTCTGGTCTGTATAAACACAACACGGCAAATAAAGTATTTTCTCTTCATAAGTTATTTACATTTCAGTATTTTGAGAGTTATATAGGATGTGTCATATTTTGCTCTTGTAGTGGGGAATGAAGTGATAGGGATGGGAAGTGTGACACACAGGACTTAGAAAAGGATTCTGTGTGCTCCTTTTTGGTGGCAGCAAAGTTTTGGATGGGTGGTGCTGTCCCTAACAAATAAGTATTCTATACTTAACTATTAGGATACATGAGTAGAGCTGTCCTCCAGACTGGTCCCAACGTCTGGATACCACTTTTATTAGGTTTGGGAAGAGCATTTGGTCCTCATTTAAAACACTGCAAACACTATCATGATGTAGACCATGAAATTTTAAGGAAGACTACTACTGTTTTGATTATACTCTGAGATAAAAATAAGAGCAAACAGATCTCTAAATCATGTAAAAATGCAAGAACACCAGCACTCTTTAACAGGCATCTCTGCGGCAGGTAAAGCAGCAAGTTTTCTTTTATAACAGGGAAGGGAAGGGAAGGGAAAAGATCACAAACAAATTCCAAATGTAGCTAAAATTAGCAAGGCTGTCCTTTTAATGCTGTTTTTAAGAATCAAGTGCTCTGCATTGCCATTTTTCTGTAACCCCAATTAATTAGGTATTGACTTGTTTTTTCATTCAATTAAAGTATAATTAAATGGCAGTGGTCTGCCTCTGAAAAGCAGATGAAAAGGTTCTAGTAAGAATCTCTAGGTTAATCCAGCTGCTTAAAATGTGTGTTGTATTTGACCATTTGCCAAGAGACTCTGTGAATACATGAGCCAGCTGGCACAAGGAGGGCTGGTGGGAACCTGTCAGCTGTTTAGGACAACAGCTGAAGGTTTTTTAACCAAATCAGGTTTTTCAAATACCTAAAAATGAGACATCCTACCTTTACAGTTCAGGAATTATGGCAGAAATGAAGTCCTAAGAATTTTTTTTTTCCTCTTAAAATATGAGTTTTGACTCACATTCTGTGAACCTCTGAACCAAGTCATTTATTTAGATTACTGTTGAATGTCTGGCAAAAAGACACAATACATCAAAGCCTTATTTTCGTAATGATGGAGCCCAAGTTTGCTGTTCTGATAAATATGGCTATTCAGGAGGAAGAAGCTGTGTTAATGTTCTGAGTGGAGTTGCATCACCAGCTGCTCTTTGAACTAGGCAAGACCCCAGCCTTGGCTCCTGCTTTCAGGGTATCACCCCTCACTCCACAGGACCTCAGAAGGATGTGCGGGTGCTCATTTAGCAAACTGTGAGCCACAAGCACATCCTAGTGAGCAGCTGCTCCCACACATCCTGCTGTTGGCTCTGGCTTTGCATGGGAATAATTGCTGATCAGTTGAAGTCAGAGTATCATGAGCAAACCTTTAATGCACTGTTTCCCACTAAGTATTTTAGACAGAAAAATTAGCCAATGACCCTGGCATTTAGAAAACCTCTTGTGCTCCCTGTGTTTTTACTGTTGAATGAAATGAAATGATTACAGACAGGAGTGATTTCTGGAGCACAGAGGCAATGGCAAGGAGCCGAATAGCTCTCCAAAAGCTGGGCTGGATGCGTGTGTGTGGAGGCCGGGGTATCTGCACTCCAGGTGTCAATATGAAACTTGCCATGCTAACAAGAGCCTTGCAACAGGCTGTTACTTTGATTTTTTCCACCTGGTGCTTGGTGCAACAATATGTTTGCCTTACCATGTGAGTTATCTGAGAAGCTGTCAAAAGGCAGGGAAGATATGAGAAGTTTTGAAAAACCTGGCTGGGCCTGCCTTCTCAACAGTAACACTTTATGACACTTTTATTTTCATCCCAAACTTCAGATGCTTCATTCTCCAGCCCTGAGAGATGCTCCGGCTGTGTGCTCTGTGGAGTGTCCTAGTGCTCTGTCCAGGGATTCTCCTCAGCTTCCAGGCTCCTGCACACAAGTACAGAATGACCTTGCTATTTGTGCAGAAAAAGAAAAGTGTAAAATATAAATATCTCCATAAGCATTTGCAAAATGAGAAAAAGCTTATACATTTATGAAAGTTTCAGGTATGTATCTGAATCTCTGCATACCCACTACATCTGCTGAGCTGTGGCCTTTGGTGTTCCCAGTAAACAGGAAAATGTGAAGTGCAAATACTAGGTGGAGAATTAACATGAAGGAGACAAGCCTGAAGCCACAAAGGAAAGGAAAAGAATGCAGCCAGGAGCCAGATGTTGTATTTCAGCGTCTTTTGCACTTGCAGAAGGACTCACATGCCTGATAGCTCATCAAGTAGGAAAAGGTTTTCCGCAACTGTGCCAATCTTATTTTCTTTGTTTCCACTGGGCACTAGAGCTTTACAGCATTACTACTGTGTGTCAGAGACTGCTTTCGATGACGTAGACACCAGGTTGCTCTTCTTTTCTTAATGGACAGAATTGTGTTTTTTTCCTATCAGTGGATTCCATACCTAAAATACAATTTTCCTTTTCAGAACAGAGGCTGGAAGATAGTCTGGGAAGCAGATTAATATTTCTTTTTCTCTCCATTATCTAAGTCCACAGCAGTTGCTATATGCCATATTCTGATTGTAAAGCTATTTGCTGGTTTCAGTGATCCTCAGCAAAAGTAATTTGGGAACCCCAGATATGCTGGTGACATTTAGGTTTTTTTCCTAGCAGCACTGTCAGCTGTAAGTGAGAGTATCTCTCATGGACACAATTCCAAGGAGCCAGGCTCAACTGGAGTTGGGTGGGCACCTGGTGGCCTTTGAAGTTGGCTTCAACTCAGTTCATCTCCTTTAATATCGACACATCTCTCTGCTCCCACATCCAGAAGCACAGAACTGTGCAGCTCCTGGCTCCTCTCACTATCCCACACCACTCAGGGTGCAAGACATATGGACATGATGGGAAAATGGAGGTATCCCTCTCCACTTGGCAAACGTCCTCAATTCTCTAAGTCGTAACATGATAAAGGGCTTCCACACCTAGATCCATTCGTGAAGCTTTGGGACTCTAGAAATTCATGACTCTCCTTTGTGGACTTGGAAATCTGCACTCAGCTCTCACAGCCTCTATGGCAGGAGCCAGGGCTTTTGCTGGAGTTAGGGTCCAGAGAGCTCTGGCTCAGGAGAGCTTTAAAAGAATAGAACAGAGGCAAAGAAGAGAGAGAAGACAGAAGAAAAAGTGGAGTCAGTTCCAGTTTCAACTAAATTTTTTTTTTTTAATTAATTTTCCCATAAGTCAGAAACACACTTTTTTGCAGCACAGCTTTCTGCACACCAAATTTATTAGTTCAGTGGATATAATGATATAACAAACAAAATATATTAATACTGTGGAAAACATAATGCTGTCAGTTAAAGATATTCACCCAAATAGCATTTATTTTAGTGATTTATCATTCATGAAAGACATCAAATCAATTACATTCCAGTTATATTATTTTTTAAAATAATTTTTATTACAGCATTGTCAAGCCCAAATGAAAAACAAGTCAAAAAGCAGGGAGCAAAAACCACCCCTGCTCCAAAGAGTTGAAAAAATAATCTAAGACAAAGGAAAGAGTTCCAATATCTGATGAAAGAGTTGGAGGATGTAAAAAGGTTAGTGGCAATAATAGTACGGGGTGGTATATATAAAGTGGGAGTAAAGCCATAACAGATTTATTCCCTCTGTGTCTCCGGTGCTGTGTTTGTTATAGAGCGCCCCAGGAAAATCAGCTGCTTCTCTTGGTGCTTTCTGTTCCTGGGAGCTGGAATTTGGCTGCTGAGCTTGATATCAAGAGGATTTAGGGGCGGATTTAAGGGCATTTTTCTTAACAAGGTCTCCTTCCCGAGACCAGTGATTCACTTCAGGCTGGCCACCACCATGAAAGTTATTTACGGTGTGGTTACAGGAGGACATTCCTTTTAGCTTTGAGTCTCAGAAGATGAGTGAAACCCACAAAACTTGAATAGTCAGGGACTGACCTTACAGAGAGCCAACAGAGGAAAATACTCGGAGTCACTGCTGTAATGAATGGATGGCCATTAATTTAAAACAAACCACATTGTTTCTTTTACTCAGCATAGGTAATGAAATAATGAAAGGAACCCACAAGCTTTCAAAACAGTGGCATTAGCCGGATTTCCACTGTCACAAGATCAAAGCAAGAGGCTTTGTTAGTTGTAGCCAGACAGTGTTAGACAAGGAAAGTCTCCACCAGCCTAGCAGAACTGAGTCAGTCCCTCAGCCCACACTGCCTCCTCCAGCATACTCGGGCACAGACACACTTGCACACAGGAACTGTATTTATATTCTCTATTTATATCCTCTTCCTTTCTTGATCCATCATCTCATTCATCAGAGGGAGTAAACTCTGCAGCACCCCTTTTTATTTCCAGGAATCAGCACATTTCCTTCCATATTTGATCAATGTAGAAGGAAGCAGCAGTGAATTTTCTTGTTATCTCTGCACCCTGCACTTCATGATTCATTCAGGTACAGTCTGAAACCTGTGTTTCTGGAGGCACTTATAATATATGTTGCACTGTTTCTATCTTCAGCTCAGATTTACACCTGACGGTCAATATTCTTCCAGAGTAGGCCATGGAAAAAACAATATTTGAAAAAATTCAGAGCCTGCTTTCTTAGAGTCAAGGTCCTTTGGGAATTTTCCTCCGAAACACACATAAAATGGGTGATACCCAATTAATGAATTCTTTTCAATTTTGACAGTCAAGTTCTGCCATAGTATTGTTTCTTCACATACAAGTGACCCTAAACTGCAACTCTCAAAGTGCTTCTTGCTTTCAAGTTTCAAGCAGAAAAGCGAAAGTGCTGGGTTTGGACTACTTATGCAAACAGATGATTTACACTGCACTTGGGTCTGCCCGAGGCTCCTCTTAGTTTTAGTGTTATGTAGCCACTTCAATTTTCTTCTTCTCATCTTCTACCTTCATCTCTTCAGATTAGCTTCCTTTCTGATGTTTTCTGCTCTTTCTATCTCTGAAGTCCCGTCCCATTTATCTGTTCATATTCCATAAACAAACCTATGGCATATGGCTTCAAGTGTTAAGGTAGAGGAGAGACACAGTGCATGTATCAGAAAGTTTGTATGTCACAATGTGCCCATAATGCAGTCACAGGATGGTGGTATTCATAATCAGCATCTGAAATATAAAATTAAATCTGAGGGACATCAGCTTCACAAGGCTGCAAGAGGCACAGTCCTTTACTTCCAGGAACCTAAAGCACAGTATCGGAAAAACGGAAGGGAACACTTGTCAGTTTTGCAACTATTATGAACTTTTCATGTTGTCCTCAAAAGCGTAGGAAAAAATCAAAAAAACCGTAATTTTTAAGCCAAGAAGTTTAATGCATGCTTTTATCATCATTTTACAGCTTCATACTGAAGCCCTTAGGTTCAATCCACCTTAATTTTTCCCACAATGGGTGAGCACAAACTGCATATCCTGAGTCAGTGCGAGTCTGAGCCCCACTGGTGCAACTGGCCAGAGCCCAGCAGGTGAAATGAAACAATACCTTGTCAAGTGCTCGGTAGGAATCCTTCCAGGATACCACCTGGTACATGCAGTAAAAACTAAACCAGGCAGCTAGAAAAGATGCAAATTTGCAGATAAATGTCATTGCTGAGGTGGAACTTACAAAGGCAAGAAGAAATTAAAGATTAATGATCCTTTCCACACAGGTATGGAGGACAGTCTGAAAAGTGCTAGTTTTCAGAATCCAAAGAGCTAGCAAATATTTATCTGGTAAATAAGATACAAAGAGAGGACAGGGAAGCACAGGTGTCCAGAAACTGTCCATATTGCTGCAGCATTTTGGTTGATTATGAACATTTGGTATGAAAACCTGAAACGACAGCGTTAAAGATACTGAGATTACTGTTATACCACAACACATTGCCAACTTAAGCCAAGAGAAACTATAAACATTAAGTCTTTGTTCAAAATACATTTAGCCAGCCCAGTGTTTTAGTTTCCTGAAAAATTAAATTGGAGAATAATGTATTTATTTGTGACTAATTAGTATACTGCTGCTTTTGAACCCGGGAACTGAAGAATGCTGAGTGGGAACTGTAGAGCAGTGGAAGGCAAGTGTTGCATTACATGTTTGTTTTTTGGTTATTTTTGCAGTAGTGTTCCTTTTCTTTAACAGGAGTCTCTGTGAAAATGCTCACATGCATTGTCTGGGAAGGTGCTGCCAATTCCCAGATGAATTTAAAATTACTGTAGAAAATGTAACGTCTGCCACACATGGATCCATTAAGCCAGTCCCTTCAAAACTGGTGCTGCCAGATGAATGCGTTTTATGATTATAAAGTGGAAGAGCAAATTATTTTATGTGGCCGCTAATTGTCAGTGGTTTCCTTATGTTTCCCAGACATTCTCAAAGATAGTGGGAAATGGTTTCTTCACATATGGATGTCCAAATTTTTCATTCACAGTTCCTTTCACTGTGGGAAGAACAATCATGATTTTGAAAAACTTCATGAACTGGAGCTTTGCAAAGACTACTCAAAGAAACTTTATAAACTATTTCTAGTTTTTGTATTTTCTTCAGTAATTTCACAAAATTTCAGGGTTTTTTAGATCATTGCATAGCTACCCTCATAGGTAACATTTTGAAATAAAAGACTGTTTGAAACATGAGAATGGATTCTTTTCATTTAAAATGTCAAAACAAACCTTTAGATCATTAAAAGAAATTTAAAAAAAATTTTTCTGCTATAGAACATCATAGTTGTTTCCCATACATTGTTTCTGTATTGATGAATTGGCTTTTGCAGATAAAGAATGTCTAGGTTCAGAATTTCCAGTCATCCTTAAACTAAATTTATCATATCATTGCACCACTTCCAGGACAATAGTTCAAGGTGCACAGCTGTCAGCATCATTCAGTCTCAAGGTGCAATATAAGGACAACTCATTTTCTCTTATTCTCCACCTTGCAAATCTTTCTATAATCTCATTGACATTTCTGCAGTAGAAGAGATCTCTTGGGACTTCCAAGAACCATGCAGATGGCTTTAAGATAAAGGCAGAAAAAGCAAACAGCAAGCACAGAATCAGATTTGCTTGTTTCTTGGAAATAGCTTGATTTAAAGGACATTATGTCACTGCATTACAGAAGCAGAGGCTGTAAGGTGCAAAGAGGTCAAACAAGGTCATTGTCTTCTGCTACACCTCCAACATCACCATGAAGTGGATGAGCAGCTGTACAGTTATATCACTGTAGAAACATCCAAACTCTACCTTTTGAAATCTGTGCCAAATACTAGACCCGCAAAAAAACATTTTCAGTGTGCAGCAGTTCCCAGGGGTCTCTCATGATCTCTCCTCTTTGCTTCCTTCTCTCTGCCTGGAGAGGAGAACCTAAAACCACAGCATTCCCAGCTACATGTCTAAGAGGGGCTGCGCGGCTGCAATGGGGTAAGCCAGAGCCATGAGACAGGAAGCCTGGAAAGGCCTGATGGGCTGAAGTTTGAATCTTGAGCCAAAGACTCTCACTTTCATCTCCCTGCCCTGCTTTGGCCATGTGGTTGAGCGTGTCGCTGCACCACAAGCACAAGGCTGCTGTGTCCGTCTGGCTGCTGCAATTCATCCTCTGCAGGTTCTGTCAAATGTGACCGAGGCCATGATGTTTACTGACAAGAAAGGCATGAAACCCTGGCGAGCTTTGATTTGAAACTCTGTGAGAAGCAGGAGGGCTGAGCTGACATGCTGATGCCAGACAGGATTGCCCTGAGGAGGTGTGCCTGTACTTGCCTAAGCATCAGTATCTTCCTGACTGCTGCCACAGCCCATCAAAGAAGGTATGAATGTCTGAAATCTTAACACTCAGCAAGCTGGCATGAGGTCTTCCCACAAAACAAAGATTTAAACAGTATTAGTGCTGTATTGAAAGAGCTTATCACCTGAGAGGAAACCCAAATTACTCCATTTTTGTAGACAGAAAGGGAAATGTGTTTTCACCAAGCCTGTTTTTTGTTTTTCTTTCTCCTTCAGCTTCATTTCTGTGCTGCTTCAGCCTCAGGAAATTGTAGCCCATTTGTCACTAGCTGATTTCCCCTATACTCACTGGCAAAGTCTGCATCATCTTGGTGGAAATAGAGTGATGGAGAAGAGTGACCAGTGTGGATCATCAGCTCACTGCTTCAGCCCACATTTTCTGCTCAGCTCATCTCATGACCACCTGCAGATGTTGAGCAGGTTACAAGAGGTAGAAATAATGATGTTCCCTGTCACTACACACTGTATATACTCTACTCTTGTGCACCAAGAGAACTGAGCTGAAACAGCAGTACTTCGTGCTGAGCCACCTCCTCACCTTCCTGCTTGCCTGCGGCCAGGCAGCCCTCCTGCCACCTTCCTCTGCTGCTTCCCAACTCGTCCTCCCTCCCTCACATAACCTTATACACTTCCTGGGTCAGTAACCTGCCACATTTCTTTCTCCTGCCTGCAAAACCATGTCCTTCCACCTCTTACTCTGCTAAGTCATTGCTGCACCAAAGCTTGGAGTCAGTAAAATGTAATTTTTTTTTCTTTTTGTTAATGTTTATATTATATACAACCTGCCCAAACATAACCTCTTCTTAGTGAGGCTAACAAAATAAAACATGTCCAACATTTGTGGGTGTAATACTCTGGTCTCAGAGCTGCAAGCTTATGGGCTCAGCCAGGAGTTTTACTTTAAAATATATAGACAGAGTTCCTTAATACCTCACAACAGTGTCAAGAGAATAATCCACAGACTTGTTCCCAAGAGATATTTTTATTGATAATTTAGGGCAGAAAATAAGGGAACTTGGCAAAAGTTCAAAAGGGCATCACACAAGCTAGATAAAATGTTCCACCATAATACTGACCCAGCACATACTAATCCACAACACTTATATCAAAATCCAACCTCTCCAGCTCCAAGTCACCCGAAACATCAAGAAAGGAGCAAAGAAAGATAAGCCGAGGGAGCAACAAGAGAGAAGGAGAAAGAGGGAGAGAGAGATCATGTAGCTGCAATTGGAACCTTGTCGAAGACCAGCTCTCACACGTCCAGATGGCAGGGCTGCAACACGTGGCAAACGTATGCCTTTGGCTTTATGCACTCGGTCCCTTTGGCCAACTCCCCCCAGCTGGGGCCTCTAACCTGCTGGCCACTCCGGGGTTCCAGGCCAGGGTGAGCGGCAGTGTTCTCACTGTCCCTGTCAATCTGAGGCTGGGTTAAGGGTTCCAGGAGGTGTGGTGTGTTATAGTTTTCCAGAGCTGTTTATGACTGACAGCTACTCCAGAGCTTCCCCATGTGAGTTCCAGGAGCCTGTCACGAGGGATATGACACCTCCATGAGGTTTGACCCATCCCTTCCCCTTCCACACACATACACACACGCGCTCCCCTACAGGATGGTCCTGACCCAGCAATTACTGATCTGCTGTCTAACAATCCCCAAAAAAGTTAAGAAAATATTCCAGAAGGAAGGATAGAATATTTTGACACACCATGCATTCTGCTCCAATAGATCAGGCATCCAAGGGGAAAAACTCTGCAACAGTGTAAGGCAAAGCAGACAAAACTTCAGATGATGTGGCTTATTGGGGTGGTTGTTTCAGGCATAGAGATGAAACTGGGGATCCAACCTAAAAGCCAGGTTCAAGTCCAACTATGGAGCAGCTACTGCTATTTCATAAAACTGTAAATTTTGGCAACAGAAGCTGTCAGAGAAGGGGGACTAAATGGATCTCCACATGGAGTAACTAATAAAAAACATGTTTTTATTTTCAAAGAACAGCTGAGATTGGGTCAGCTGGTTGGGATAAAGGAGGCTTCACTGTTTCTCAACCGATACATAGGGAAGGGTTATGGGATGCTCCAAAAGTCAATGCGAAAGCAATCCCAAAATAACTTAGCAAGTCTAAGTTCCTTTGGTAATTGTTGTAATAATATGTGTTACTGGAAATTTATTTGGTATAAAATATAAATGTTAGCTATCATGCTTCCTTTGGTATTCAGCATTGTAAAATTTATGTGCTGGGGGGTTTTTTTGCTTTGTAAACTGCACTACTTTTGAGCAGTGTGAACACCGTGAAACAGAAGGATTAAGAGCTCACTGGAGGCCCATCAAGTTTTGTACCATCACAGTTATGTCTTCAGGCTATGATGACTATATTAATGTATTATAGCATGGGAGGCTGTCAGAGTGATCTCAGAAGGAACCAAACCCACCCTTAGCAGACTGTTCAGAGCTGATTTGCAGCCCGAACCTCAGGAGCTTGTCATTCTTTGCAATAATGTGTAGGTTGTGTCCTAGTGTGATAGTCACTCTGAGGGGAAAAAATTGCTTTCTTGACCTGGAGTATAGCTGCTTTATTACCCCATAGTTGCCCCTTTAAATTTTATTCTACATTCTCTCTTGTTTTCTTTCTAAGTTTCCTCTCTCTTCCACTTCTTTTCCCTCCATTATTGTCCTCTTTTGCATACTAAATTACCAAACAGTAACCCACTTTTCAAAACAGCAGTCTAGAAATCACAGCTGTGTTCTGGGATGTAAGCTGAATGCATGTAGGTACTACCACTTAAAAATTTCAGGAATGTCTGCTCTGGTGCAACTTTCCAAAAAGACTGCCTACTTGGGCTTTCTAGTCCTCAGGGGAAACCTCCATTGTCACTGACACCACATAAGACCGTGCAGCTTGATTTCATGCCACATCTTCCAAGAACTGCTTTCTCTTTTATTATATTAAAAGATAACAGAGCAACCCTTTTCAGAGGGGCCTTGGCCTTTGCCTCTGTTTTCCACCTTCTCTGAGGTGGAATCTGTCCCTATTCCAGCAGATAAACCAGCAGACTGAAAGTGTTTCTCTGCAGTACAGGATCTTTCTTTCCTCCTTCTTAGGCATGTAACTTTTGTTGTTTTAAACACCCAATCCATAAAGAGGACAGCTCTCGGGCATTTCTTCAGGACTTATCTTTAGACACTGCCATGGATTTTAACAGCTCTTTGCTTCTCAGTATCCCTGTCTTTCTGTGTCCCCTCTGTGCCTGCAGGTTTCAGTGATTCTCCACCGAGGTGCAAAGGGCACTAAGCACCCCAAAGGCTGTGACTATAAAGACTGACCTCTGAAAAAGGCCCACTAAAATCCTAAAGTAAACAAAACCAGAGCAAACAGCTACACATATGCATTACTTTAAGAGACAGAGGCTTTACCTGTTTTATTCTAATGCTCTTACAATGCAAAAGGGTTTAATTATGTGTTACATTACTGTAGCAAAAAATCCTTTTACGTTAGCTTTTCCTATGATGCTGGGCTTCCCCACAGAGTTTATAAGAACCAGCTGCTACCTGTTTTGTTGTAGGTGATTTGTGCTTTATTTTTACTGAGATGGAAATGCTTCATTTGCTTTTTATTCATTGCAAATTATCTTTTCTCAGTTAGTACAGGATTGTCAGCGAGGTGATACCAAAGCCCAAAAGATGATCTTAAAGCAGGTCAAGAGAACAAGTAAACAAGCTGTGGTGATGCAGCCTTTTTGACAGTGGGATTCTGGCTTTGAAAAAGACACCTT
The DNA here is from genome assembly GCA_013396775.1 of Cephalopterus ornatus. NCBI lineage: Eukaryota > Metazoa > Chordata > Aves > Passeriformes > Cotingidae > Cephalopterus > Cephalopterus ornatus. Next base: position 14,668 of record VZRE01017990.1, read on the forward strand.
AAAGTTTGAAATGATGGGAGGCTGATCCTGCATGAAGCATCCTTCATCTGCATGATTAGGTCCATGAAAGACTAAGTAGTCTAATGCATCATAGCAGTGGATGAGAACCAAAAATCTGAAAGCACCAGAGAAAATAGAAGGTGAATTTTTAAACCCAATGCAAACTAAAAACCTCAGAAAATGTAATTGTATGCCATCTTAATAAATTGCTCAATTGTGACACCAGAAATGAGACTCTATTCATCCAGAAGCATTAATTTTCAAACAGTAGAAAAGGAAAAAAAAAATTAGAAGTAATAATCTTTGTTGCTTTATCGGTGAAACCCAGGTGAAGAACTCACTGTTTGTAGTAGCTAAATATTTGGATTTTACATGAGCTACAGGAAATGAAACAAGTCACCTGAAAGGATTAACTATCCATTTTCTAGGGCTGATGAGTTGACAGCTCCACAGTGTTTCCCAGATCAGGTTAGAGGCAGCACAATAGTACCTTATTGAGGAGGAAGTACCACCAGCTAATGAGAGAAAATTGCAAAGTTGCTATAGTGTGTCACAAAGGAGGATTCTGTTAGACATTTCTCTTAATATAAACAAATGCACCTGCAACTGCCCAGGAACCTAAGGAGAACGTCCCCTCCTCCTCCATTTTCTTCACAGCGAATGGAATGGGCTGAAAAGGTGTGTTTACAAGAATTGGAAAACAAGGATTATCTGTGATTTAGTAACAGTTTGATTTTTAAAAGAAAAAATATTAGTTAATGTATGAGACAAGTAAAATGCGACTTAGAGAAGTTTCTTAAAATAGTCTAAGTTTCTTAGAATGCTTAAAAAAGATATGTTTTTTAGAAATAAAAACAAACTTGAGAACAAAAGCCTTGCAATTTCAGTAGTACCCAGGAATGTGAATTGACCTACTGTTGTTTGTTTTGAGCCACCCTTTAAGTTATGATGTAATGTGGAGTGAGAATCAGTTTACAATTTTAGTGGATAGAAAGGACAATAAAGGTTCCCAGAAATGCCACTCTGAATTCCCAGAAAGGTGAGGACCATAAGTAAGCCTTAGTCTATGAAATTTAATATTTAAAGACTTATTTTGGTCTCTATGCATTTATCTGTCAGGACATAAGGAAAAACAGTGGTTTCCAAGATCATGGTCATTATGTTTGTAATTTCTACATTTGTGTTTTCCTTGTTTATGATGCTGAGATTGTAGCTGACGGTCAGCGGGCAGCCCCAGAGGTCAGGTGGTGACTTAATGCAAAATCAGGAGCATTCACAGAATCATTTGGAGCCTTTCCTGAGGCTTTTTTCTTCCTGGTTTGTCAACAGAGGAGCAGCAAGAAACAACAAAACTGTGCTTGTTTTTTTAGGTATTCGTAGCTCTGAACTTGGAAGATATAAAGAAATTTTCAAGTGCTTCATCTCAAGGGAAGAAATCAGCAAGAGGAAGAAAGCCAGAGTCTCCCTCCCTCTAGAAGTTTTCTACCAAAAGCTAATTCTTGATCCAATATGGTGTTTACGAGTTTGGAGGAAATTTACCTAAACCTAGACTAATTCATGGTGTTACTAAATTTCTAAACCTTTCTCATTTCACAAATAACTTCTCATTTTGGGTCCCAATGCAGCTGTGATCAGCAACTGAGCAGATCTTCAGCATTACACAGACTTTCTGCCACAAGGAAGGCCTCACAACAGAAACTAGACTGTGAACGAAAGCTGTGAGGGCATTAAAACAACTGCAGCCACAGCACTTGCATGCAGAATATCTTCCTGCGGGTAACCTCGCAGGTAAAATTGACTAGACAAAATGGAAGGCAATAATAAAATAGCAGAGTGATGTCCCACTGATGATTTGGGGGCTGGCAGGCTAATCCCCTCGGTCAGCACTTGCTGTTCATTGTATAGGAAATGTGCCATCTAAGAAGCTTTGAATCCAATAGGACATTCAGAATCAAGTGTGTGAGTGAAGGGTCTTCCTCGTCTCTTTCCAGTCACAGTGACTACTGCACTACTTTCCACTACCCAGCTAGGATTGGCCACAATGTGAGAGAATTTACTCCAACCTTTATGCGGGGAAGAAGAGTATGAACACTGCATCTTCAGCCACAGGGATATAGCTGAATGCAAACCTCCAAAATGATTCCTCTGTTGGCCATTTGCCTTCTCTCATATCCATCTCCCATAGCAGGTGGGGAATCCAGTGAATGTTGGCATGACATCCTCAGTGCACAGCTACATTGCAGTGATAACTGGCCATTTTTATGATTTATTCCGATTGTATTTCTGAGACATGTGTGACATGTCACAGCAAATTACTTTGGTGTGAAGGAGGCTTCAAAACATATTTCTTTAAATACCGTGGCACTGGTCCAATTTTACTTCATTAAGTTACTGCAGTGTAAAACAGAAGTAAAGCAGTTCTTCTGAGGACTGTAATTGCTTCACAGTTGAACAGTGACCTGTCAGCTACAGTGCAGTGACCATTAGAAACATCCTTCGCACTTGTGCGGGCTTGATTTTCAGGTGTAACCTTTCTGTTTTGTTTCAAACTCAATGCTGTTAAACGTAAAAGAGAGTTTCTTTATAGAGATAAGGAAGTATGTACACTGGCTGCCTCAAGAGAGGAGCCCCG
>VZRE01017998.1:0-23086 GCA_013396775.1 Cephalopterus ornatus
AAACAAAAAAAAAAAACAACCCCCCCAACTCTATTCCCCAATAATTTATTTATTTGATATATAAGTGACTAAACTATCCTTAATTGCAAGAGTGCAAACTTCCTTTACCTGCATTTACTCTCATGGACCTTGCCATGTATAAAGTAATTGCAAAAAATAGTGTTATAGAAATGCATAATCTTCTTCGGAAACAGTAGTCAACATCTCTTTTTAATTAGTTGCAGATCTATTCCTTTCCCCATCCACTTGAAACGGAAAATAATACTTTCTGTTGTGAAAGGCTAGCACAAGTATAGCTGACCTAAATATAATTAATGAGCACTGAAGAGAAGGCATTAAAGATGAAGCTTGTTGATGACAAAAAACATTTGTTGCAAATTAATAATCTTCCGTTGATTGGGTTATTGATGCTATTCCCGAGATGTGAGCATGGCAATTTACAGGAAAATGAATACTTTGTTTCCACTCTTAAATATCAGTATGTCTTGAAATAACAAAAGAAGAGGTTGACATGCCACATAGGTAATTTAGTTGCAGCTCCATTCCTATGAATCACAGCCAAGTAATTAATCTTTTACCTAGGAGACAGTACTAGTGATATTAATGAAATGTGGGAACAATAGTCATTTTTATATAAGGAAAAGCAAGTACCTGGTTTAGGGGAGACTGATACTTTGCACCAACACGGAGACATTGAATTTTGGTATCAGTGTGTCAAATGTCTAATTGATGGGTATGACTACCATACAACAGTTTCACAGATTGAGGAACTGAAACTGGTTAAATGCATAGGAAATTTATAAGTACTGCAACAATAAAATCTGTAGAAAGATTTCTACTTTGTATGCAGCATGTACTGTTTTCAGTCTAATTGGTTTTTCATAGATTTAAAGATGCTTTCTACAAATAGGAGTGCATCTGTTTTTCCCAAGACACATATTATTCTGATTAAATATTTGAAATTAAAATGGAGTGATTTCATGTGTTAGTTTTGATTATGCTGGTTGGTTCAATGAAAATAAAATGGCAATCTCTCATAAATGTTTCAAAAATCTGAAGTGGCATGACTTTGTGATTAAAATTGTTTAATTACCATTTCCTGAAATATTAGGAATTAACTAAAGAACAGAATTACCCTAAGAATTATCTGAAAGTTTTGCACCATAAAAACGTTGGGGTTTTTTTAATATCTGTGCAAAAAGGGATTACTGACTTTTCCACTGAACAGTGCTAGAACCCCCACACTTGAAAGCAGGAAATTTGACTTTGTGTACAGGTTTTACTACTCTTATCAAAATCTAAAAAAATATTGGTCAAAGGGAAAGGTAATATAAAATGAGTTTGCTGAAGTTTTCTTAGACTATCGTATCAAAAATCTCCAAAGACTGCAGTGAGATGAGCTGGATTTTCTCCAGATATTCCCTGATTCTTCAAGGTTCATAGCATACAAACATTGAAAACAAGAGAAGTAAAATGTATTTACTTACACCCCTCAATATCTTCCAAATCCAAAAAGCAAAAGCTGGTTTGAATACACAGAAGAAAGAAACTAGCATCGATATAAAGTATGTAGTACACAGGCTGAATGAGGATCTGACATAGGTGATCAAGTACAGGAAGATGGGGGAGAATGCTTGGAAAATTAACCTAAGAAGCAACTGAAACATTGAATAAGAAAATAACAACTGAAAGATGTGTTTTGAAAAAGGAAACAGAGGTCACTGGGCACCAGATCGGTGGTAGGGACGCAAGCAGATTTTTGAGAAACCAAAATGCTAGTCCTTTCCCACAGTGTCCCTCAGACAGTCCAGACACATTAAGCAAAGGTCTTATTAGGTAAAGACCTCTGTTTCTGTGTTCTGCCTGGTGCTTTCTAAATTTTTATCAGGTAATATGGACAACTGTTCTGTTGGCAGGTAATCTCATTTAAAAACTGATACTTTTTCTTCTCATCGGTTAAAATACTTCAATGCCATTTTGAATAATTTTCTTATTTAACACTTAAATATTTTTATTGCACATTTGCAGTACTATCTCACATCTGAAAAATAAAAATGGTGTAATAAAATGTTTCAGAAAGAGAACATGAGTTCTGAGATTTCAAACCTTGTGGAATTTCAGAAGTCTTTTCTCCTCACTTCCTATCTATATTATGAGCTTTTCTGAGACAGGAAGCCTAGAGGAAGATATTCATATGTCGTGAATCCTGGTTTAAAATATTTTATTAAAAAGAAAAATTATATTGTTATTATTTTATAAATTCATATTAGAGCTACTTTTGCTAATACCTTTGATGGTGATTCTTTGAGGGATCCTAAACCATTCACTTACAATAGAATATAATGGAAAGATTTACCTCACCTATCTTTAGCCACTTAAAGATTAAGAATCTTGTGTGCTCTTTCGTTAGGTAATAGCAGGAAAGAAGCATTTTTCCAAAGCAAATTATTCAATACAAAGTCCATTATTCACTCTATTCTAAAATTGCATGAATCATTGCTTGGATGGGATTTGAACATTTCCCTCTCCATTACAACAAGAATCAGTGTAGAGTATATTAGCATAAGGTAAAATATTCATTAGGAAAAGCACATCTAATGCTAGTTGTGCTAGCTTCTTCCAGAGGAATTTACATTTTGAAAGATGCTGTTTTGCTGATTAAAATACAACAAAATCAAATGTCTTCCAGTAGCAATGAAAGTATTAATGTCAATTACATTACACACTACACAGAAAACTCTTGAAATACGTTAATGAGAAAGAGACAGAGGTCACTGCTCTTAACTGCTAATTGAGAATTATGCATTTTGGCAAAAGCTGGGTAACATAATTCAACAGAAACGTCAAAATTTACATTAGGTAGAAATAGGTGCTTCTGCTATAGAAGTTGTGTTATAGTTGTAATACTTTCTCCAGAGGGAGACAGAGTCAAATCATATTCCTTTATTCTTAACTATATGTGCATGGAAAACAAAGCACTGCAGATGTTATGTTTCCTAAAAGATATATAGTTTGTTTGCTTTGGGTTTTGTTTGTTTTTTTTTAATTCTTATTTTTGATCATCATTAATCAGTGACTCAAGCCATTCCCTTCATAACACATGAATGAGTTCTCTTATTGAGAGAGATAAAGGAATTTGAATGACACTTCAAATATTCCTTTTTTTTCACTATACACATTAACTTTAAACTGTAATTATTAAGTTCGTTTTGCAAATAAAGGTATTTACAAGTTTCTAGCTGATCATAATCAAAACCCTTTGGGGCAAGGTGGGGTCACCAGGGGATGATCAAGATATTAAATGTTTGCTTACCTAGAGATCCTGCAATAATTAAAAAAAATAAAATAATAAAATTCATGATAATTGTATTCTTTGATAATAGCGTCATGCTATTTTACCATAAATAGGAAAAGCCAATCCACTTCTGAAAACATTCACAACATAAAATTCCGACTTCAGATTTCATTAAGGGATTCTGTAAGAAGTATCTTATTGTTTGCTTCCTATCTAATTCCTATCTTATCATAAAATCAAAGAATAATGTAGGTTGAAAAAGACCCTCCAGGTCATCAAGTCTAACCTTTGACCGAACACCACCTCATCAACTAAACCATAGCACTGAGTGCCACATCCAGTTGTTTCTTGAACACTTCCAGGGATGGTGACTCCATCACTTCTGTGGGAAGTCTGTTCCACTGCTTGACAACACTTTCAGTAAAGAAATTCTTCCTGATGTCCACCACAAACCTCCCCTGGTGCAGCACCTTGTCTAATTTTGAGTGATTAACTGGAAGTCAATGCACATGATGTTAAGCAGGTGATGCATGTGTCAGTGTGGTTGAGAGGGGAAGGAAGGATGAGGTTGGAATGTGTGAAGCACCCTAAGCATATGGGCACTGACAGCAGAACTTTCAGAATTTTCACTAAAAAAAGAAAAAAAATTAAAAAGGTGTGAGCTTGGCAGTACAGTTGTTAAGTGTCAATTTTAATTAATCTTTGTATTATTACATTTTTTTAAAAAATCACAGATTATATTCTTATCTATGTTATATATGATTTTATTACCTAATTTCTATACAAAGTTAGTTAAGACTCTTCTTTTTAATTCTTTCTGTGAATATCCTTCCATAGTGAAATAATAATTCAAAGCAGAAAAACTCAGAAAAACACTAATTTCTTAGAGCATGTCTGCATTTTCAGCCTTTATGCCACCAGAGAGCAGCAAGGAACCCACATGTGCAGTGATTCCTGGTAAAAATGAGCTATGAAGGTGTTCAGGGATGTGGCCTCACAGTCTGATGATGTGATAGCCCATTGACCACAGCTGGGTCGAATTGAGCATCCAGGTGGACTACAGCCATCTGGTGATGGGGTGGTCTGACTCTCAGATAAACCTACCAAAGGGAAATCTCAAGTCCAAGTAACCCCAAATTTTAGGTTTTCATTATATCTTACTGGATTGTTGGCAGAACCAGATGGGTTTTATGATGCAGCATTTCTGCTTCTCAGTCCTTAGTGACACAATTGCATCTTCCATTTGTCTTATTAAACTATTGAGGGTTTTTTCTCTTGATTTGTTTTTTGCTGTTGAATATCAGGTAGGATGAACTCAATTGTAGGTATGTGTGATAAATACTTAGTCAAACTTGAGTATATCATCTTCACTTACATTTTATAGAACATATGTAAAAGAAGAATTTGTCTATACGGGACTTCCTTGTCTTCCTAGACTTTCCCCCTTTCATGTCCCAGAAAATAAGACCAAGGAACTAAACCTTGTCTCTATCCAAGTTACAGAGAATGAAGTCAAAGCAATTTTAATGTAAATGGTTTCAAAGTTTGTCTTTACACATTCCAGTTCATAGCTATCCCAGTGGAACACATGGAGGTCAGTTCTAATTTATGTCAAGCTGCTGCGGTCACAGAGAGCTGAAAATAAAACACAGCACTTACTGCTAACAGAAAAAGCTTTTCTTTACTTTTATGGGAAAAAAAAATAGAGGAAAAAAAAGTGAGACTGATTGCGGGAGGTCTATGCAGTGGGTATTTTTCCTTGATCTAGGATGATCTTCCTTAGCAACCTAATGTCCATCTAAGTATAAAATATGCTTATTCATCTTCAAAATATTTTTCTACTGAAACTCCCTACTAAAGCCTTCTCTAAAATAGCAGATAATATACTTCTTTGAATATTGCTTTCTATGATACTAGTCACAGAAGACATATTATCCTGTACCCTACACATTAAATTGGACTGTTAACTGTTTTACAACAGAGAAAATATGATAAGAGTAGCTCACAGAGAGACTAGCTGATATAAAACTTTATGTAAGGTAGAAGATTTTTTTCTTTTTAATGAAATTTACTTTTACGAAATTTGACACTAGTTCAAATTACTTGAACATCAGTGGACAAGTGAGTGTACTAATCCTGTAAAGGGTGTATGTCCACTCTGCCTTTAGCATGTAGATTGTCTTCATTCTACAATACGTTTATTATATAAAACTGTCTTATCCTCATCTTTATTATCAGCCTGTGTATGGTAGTTGTACGTCTATTCATCATTGTTCAGTGTAATTCTCCATTGATTAAAATCACATTGGAAAATTAAAGCCTTTCCTCAAACTTCGACAAAAATATCTTCAGTTCCTGAAAAGTCTTTTCACCATGGCAGGAGGTTTTAAGAAATAATTTATATTTATATTCCTTTCAGATGAAATTTCTTGAGAAATAACAAGTACTATGGTACTGGAAACTTTATCTTCCTGTCAAAGCTGATGCAGCAAAGTCAACTGAACAAGATAATAACATATCTCTTGTAAAGGTGGAAGGTGAGTCAGTGCACAGGGAAAGAAAGATGAAAGAAGCTTTCCGTCTCAAATTATTTTGGAACAAACAGTGATGTGCTAGCCAGTCTTAGCTGGCTAACATGATGAGTCCCAGATCGAAGAATGTTGGATGTGTAGGTAAAGTTAAATGAAACTGAAACACAGAAAAATTCCCCCAAAGACATTGAAACTGTGGTGCTTTGGTACTAAAAGGAATATTTTCATTTTGAGATATGTTTTCCATAGGATATGCTTGAAAATAATTTAAAAAGAAATGAGTAAAAGTGATTTTTTTTTTTTAATTAGTAAATAGGAAAAATCATTAAATACATTGGAGCGATAGGCATACTGCATGTCATATACATTTTGCAAGTAAAAGTTTGTCTTGGAAAGTTAATATGTAAGTTTAGTAAGCATTCTGAACAAGTGATTTCCTTAATGTTTCCTGACTATTGTGTATAAAATGTAGGGAAAATTGCTGTGGTTAAAGTGGAGCAGTATAGGAAATTGGATGAACTTATTGCACTCTGCTGTGCATTTTCTTAAGCAAGAATATACTTCTCCAGTGACCTCATTACTCAAAGCTGTGAGTAGGTCGATCTCTGAGAATTTACTCCAGAAGTCTGAAGTTGATTTTTAATTTCTTTTTCCTCTGTGTTAATCTCCGCTGTATAGAATTCTCTTCAGAAGTTGAGGATCTACTCTACCCATTCAGAAAAATCTGCAGTTAATTTTCCCAAATGTGACCTTAAACTTATTCAAGGGAACAATTCATTCAAAACAGCACCTTCAATTTTTAAATAATCAAGAGTTAAGTTCTATATAAGTTCTTATAACCTATGTGGATAATAAAAAGCACAGTTTTTCAGTCAACAGGACAAGTTTACCTTTGTGAAAACTAATGAACAAAATGAACTGCTAGTATTAGATGTCTATAAAATGTATTTGTTGCAGTTAAAGCAAAAAGCTATATGATACTTATACTCTGACGAAGCATATAATTATTTGAATTAATCCACCAAGTTTCTGTGTTCAAAGGACTTAGTGAGATGTCAAAAACATGATTTTCCTTGGTCTATCTGATGCTGAAGAAAAGCTTGAATTTCTCTCTGACACATCTTATCCGAGACTCCCAACTGCTAGATAAATTAATGTTACTCTGGGGGCAGGGTTATATGTGTCAGTTTTACTGAAGAACTTGGATATTAGGGGGCAATTTTGGTGCCAGAACCTAACTTTTTTAAGCAAATAGTCAGTTCAAAGTTCCAAAGAACTGATTTCTAGCACAGCACTTTGTTTATTTTATCTTATTTTGAAACCTTATACTGGAGTAGTGGACCTATTTAATAATGGTAATTACATAATTTGGTCTTTGAATTAGCTATATGTTCCCATTTCAATGTGACTGTTCTTTTCCACATTTTTATTTCCTTCTGCAAGGGAGGGTATGGCTGGTCATTTAGATGATATGGGTTTTGTCATCTCTTGGATCAGGGACTTAATCATAGGATTTCATTTTAAAGAGGACTCACAGGTCTACTAATGCCAACAATAAGATGACCTGGTAATATTCAGAGTTCAAAGTTTAATCACAGTAGATCAATCATCGCAAAGTTCAAAGAGCATTATTAAGCAAGCTGCATATTCTAGGTCTTGAGGCAATATAGAATTAATTGTCAGGAAAACAGTGGAAAAGGAAAGCACTTTAATCTTCTTGTCCTCGGTGTGACACATGTCAAGTTTCAAAATATGCAACATGATGTCATAGCTGCAGAAAGAGAGTCCAATTTAGCCAAGGAGAAGGTGCAAAGTGACCTGGTAGAGCTTTTTTATTATTTTTTTTATTTTGAAGTTAATAAACCAAGTGATATTTGAAAGTGTAGTATCCAAATTTTGTTTCCAAATTTTTGCTGCAAACTCTGAAGATATTTACTGATATTCTTTTATTTTTTTTTTCCTCATGGTCAGATAATTAAGTATTTTAGAATATTAGTTCTCTTTGAAAGTTCATATTAACGAGTTCATATTAAGGAATTAAGACTGAATTGATCTCAGTATTAAAAAAGAAACTATGGTATTTCTTACAATGGAGAACATCTCCATCACCTATGAATCTCCAGATGTGTGTCTAAGCAAACTTTTAAACTGATTATGCTGTATATACACATGAAACAAAGCTAGCTAGTAAAACAGATGAAAGCTTAAAAAGTCTTGAGTTTGGTAATATAGTGACATGTCTTTGGAGTCTTGAAAGGGGAAAAATCTGAAAAATAAATGTGAGGATAATTTAATCAAACTTTCATTTATTTTTCCTTTGTTTTGTTTTCTTCATGACATCTGGGATTACCCATTATGTGTCAAACAAGCAGTACAGTTTTCTAAGATGAAATTGTGTGAATGACATCCACACGAAATGAAAATGAGATGGAAATTTAATATTCTTGAATAAAAATGAAATAAAATAAGATAAAAATTATACACAGTTGTTTCTATGTCTTATGTAATCGCATATAGAAGTATGTATAATTTTCCAGCCTACTAACAAAGTTTCAGCAGCTCTCATGTTATTGACTTTGAAAGAATGATGGAGACAGTTCAGAAGAAAATAATATGAAAAATCAGTGATACAGAACAACTCTTACCTGTCATGTACTTGAAAAAACAAAGATTTTATTATTTTAAGGGAAATATTACTTAATCTATTAATTAATTATCATTAGAATTCAGTTGAGTGCCTGCATGAATATTCTATTTTGCAGAAAAATATTCATCACTCTAACACTAATATGTACTAAACCCAGTACAGATGGAAGCTGGGGCAGGCAAAATGTAAAGCAATACTTTACTCTTAATACACCAAACATGCTTATTGTTCATGTACATAAAATTCAGTGGCCTTTTACTAGATTTGGTTTCTTAACCAAGAACCTATGTAATCACAGTATGAACACTTTTAATCATGGAGAAGAATATCTCTAATATCTCACAATAAAGTCAAACCTGACTGGTGTAAAACATTTGTGGATTTGGTTTCATCTAGCATATTTGCCTTCTCACTAAAATGGTTTTTCATCATGCATTACAACTGAGAAACAAGTTTAAGAAACAAATAAGTCAAGTTGTTCATTACTTCCTTTCTGGTGAAACGTGGCATCACACTTCGTATGTATTTTTATTCCCCTGAGAGTGGTTTAAGTGAAGTGGTTCAAAATGGTTTATTTGAATTTACTTAGAGGCTAACTACAGGCACTCAGAGAATACCCATTCTCAGGCTCTCAGGAGGTTATAACAAACTGCTGCTAAGTGTTAGCTTCTTATACTTAGTCTTAAGAGAAAATTACTTAGGTCTGCTGGGTTATGAAGACGGGTGCACTCAAGGGTGATAAGTTTATACACAGCCTGGAACACAGAAGAAACATTCCTAATTAGCAATGGACAAACCATGAAACCCAGTGTGGAAATGACACCTGTTTTGGTTACAATGCTTGACCAGGCCTGTTATATGGCTTGAAATTACGTGCAATCGTAGAATCATGGAATGATTCAGGCTGGAAGGGACCTTAAAGAACATCTCATTCCAACCCTCCTGCCATGGGCAAGGGCATCTTTTACTAGACCAGATTGCTCAAAGCCATATCCAACATGGCCTTGAGCACTTCCAGGGATGGGGCATCCACAGGTTCTCTGGGCAGCCTATTCCAGTGTCTCATCACACTCAGTGAATATTTTCTTCCTAATACCTAATTTAAACCTGCCTGCTTTCAGTTTAAAGGCATTCCCCCTTATCCTATCACTATATGCCCTTGAATAAAGTCCTTCCCCACCTTTGCTGTAGGCCAGTAAACCCCACCATGTATGTATAAGATTCCAGCAATAAATAGGACAAGAAATAAGTGGCATTTGTTTCAGCAAGAGGGAAACACGCTTCCTGACTTTTCAGTTGGAAGGTCTTCGTCTCTGTTACAAAGCTGTATGCTTCAAAACTGTACATGAGAATGAATAAGGCTTTCAAAGGCTCTGTCTCTGTGAAATCTGTGGGGTGCACAGCATGTTGTGAGGTGATATTCAACCTGATGTTGAGAAGATCTCATAGGTCATTGGAGGGTATTCCAGGGACTTGCAATGAAGACAATGGTATACCCATTGTCAAGGCTGTCCTTTCTCAGAAATACATTGGGGGTGCAACATGTAGACAATAGAAATGAAGCTGGTTTGCATGAAATCTAAACTAGGTTATTGTTATGAAAGTTGTTCTCAAGAACAGCTTGTAATGTCAGCGTAGACACAGTTAGTCTTCCCCAATATATTAAGTAAACCCTTAAGAAGCAGCTACTTTAAACAATAATGGATAATGAATAAGCCACTGTAGATATAAAAGGCTCTAAAAGACATTTACGCTAGGTCTGTATTATCATCTGAACAGTAAATAAACATTTTTCACAGCCTATTGCACTTAAATTAGTAAAAATCTAATATCAACATACTTGTCTAAACAGAAATCAATAGTCAATATTCTTTCAGAAATATGTCTTCAGTTATTTACACAATAGGTTTCATCCATATACTGTGAAACCACAGTTTGATTTGACTTCCCACAGAACCATCAATCAGAAGACAAAAATTTTCACCTTTAGATTGAATGAAATATACTTTTGTTACTCAGGATAAATATCAAATGGAACTAAAACTATATTAATTTTAACTAATTTTTGCTATTATTTTAAGAGACCAAAAGTATCTTGGGAAAATATTCTTTTGACAGGATTTTTTTAAACCCAAACTCTTCATTAATTTCTGAGAACTGATGTGCTTAAGTAAGAAATCTTTTCCAGCTGAGTACTCTCCTCAAGCTTATTTAGGCAGAACGAATTTGCAATAAAGTTAGAACCTCTCCTCTCAAAAAGTATATTTGTAGTGGTAAAGTTAACATAAAGCTAACTCTAAACTAATATGTCTGTAGAAAGTACTTTAAATAGCATTCTACACTGTATCTGTTTTTTGAAAGTGGTTATTTGAATTATGGCTTGTTTCTGCAGCATAGAAGCTTGTAAAAAAGTACAAGAAGACTCAGACTCAAACCTGTTTTTGTTTTTGACCCTGATCTTATCATTAATTATGGTAGTTTGAAGTTTCAGTAGGGCACTCATAGACCATTTTAGAGAGTGTTTTAAATGCTGTAATTAAATTGTAGGAGAAGTATTCGCAAAAATAAAAATCTTAATGGAAAAAAAATCTTGCTGTAACTATTTGGCCAACTGCCTTCTTGTTTTACCTCCCATTTTCACAGCTCTGACATGTAGCAGTGCATATTTTAACATAAAATAGCAAGTCTGAAACTCTGACATGCTGTATATTTATTCTTGTGTGAACTAAAACTTTTTTTTAAATAGTACAGATGATTATATCTATTTTTTCAAATGAAGTGTTTCTTTAAAGTGTAAGGTTTATTTTCACACTTCTGATTGCCAGAGAAGCAGGAAACAGAGAGCTGTACATCAGACATTTAAATCCAGACATTATGCAATCATGATAACAAGGATTAATAAAGATTAATTTGGGTCCCACTTAAAAGCTCTGGTGTTTCAGAAATACAACTGTCTAGCTTGTAAAAGGGGAATAATTCTAATTTCCTTTTCAAATGTGCCTCTTTGTTGCACACTAGACACTTGCCCATGATTTGAAGATTATTTGTGTCAAACTATTCTCTAGTTAAAAAGCTGTTAAAAAACCACACACACAAAACCCCACCACCAACGAATACCTTGAACGGCTCATTGCTATTTCTTAGGTGGGTGGAACAGGTTTTATTTATCTGTAGTGTAAAAAAATTCACTTTCTTCCTTGATCAAAACTATAAATGACAAAGACATCGTTTTCAACAAGATAATTTTAAGAGTTCAATCCTTTTGAAAAAGATAGCTATTGATGAATGTAAAAATTGTGTTCTACTAAAACCACTCTGAAAAAGTAAGATCTCTGTATAACTGAATAGTCTGTGAGAATGTAACAGGTGGCCAGAGAAATAACATGTCACGAGACCTCTGGGTGCTTGCAAATGCTAACAAAATCTTTCAACTTAAATTCTTCTGCATTTTATCTTTCAACATAATTTTTTTGGATTAAATACTATTATCTATTTTCCACTTAAAAACTATTAGCATAGTATGTACCTTCTCCCCACAAGGACAATATTAGTAAATTTCCTTTCTATTTAAAGCAATTTTTCAGAGATGGTCATGTTTCTTTTAAGAACAAGAATGAACAGCTGCTGGGATTTGAGGCTGACAATGTAAAAATTGTAAAAGACAAAAAAACCTAAGAAAAGGAAAAAGAAAGAAAATATCAGGAACACCAAAGCAATGTATCAATAAACAACTTTACAAATTAAAAAAACAAACACCAAAACCAAAAAAACCCACTACTCTGCAAAAGAAAAATGTGTATAAATGGTAGCAAGAGAGCTAGAGCCAGGAGGAGCATGAACTACAGAAGAAATGAAGACAAGATTATAATGTAAAAGAACAGAAGACATTAGAAACTCACATCCACATCAGGAAGAGTCAAATCTGCATTAGTAAAACCTGTTTGCTAGGAAAAATTGATCCTAGAGCTGATTCAGGAAATTGAAGTTTCTGCCAGGAACAAGTTGATAGATTTTGTGAAGGTACACCTAAGGTTGAAATGGATATAACAGCAGGGAAAATGCTACTAAACTGCATTATCAGTGGGATAACTGACACTGTAAGATGAAAAGTGTGAGTATACCCAGCTGTAGAAATGGAACCTCAGCAGACTTCCTAGGAACACAGAAGATATTTTAATGCCAGACCATATTGCAGCTATGAGAGCAGTTTGGGGATATCTTATTATTGGTATGCACGGACTGAAAAAAAATAATAATTCTTTTTTTCCAGATTGGGCTCAGTCTATGTTCCACAGAAATATCTTCCTGGACTGAAGGTTGAAATGAAGAACCTGACACACAGACATGGCAGAAATCAGGTGAGAAAGGCACTGATGAAGATTTTTGAGGATTCTGTTATTTGTGCTGGTTCTGGATGGGGTAGAGCTAATATTCTTTGCAGTGGGTATGTTTTGGATTTTATATTATCAACACAGGGTTGATAACATAGAGACCTTTTTGTTACTTGTGAGGGTGTTTATACAGAGCCAAGACCTTTTCTGCTTTTTGTACTTCCATGATGGCAAGGAGGCTGAGATTGCATGGGAGGTTGGGAGGAGACACATCTGGGACAGGTGACACAAACTGACTAAAGGGATATTCCAAACCACATGACATCATGCTCAGTACAAAAAGTGGGAGGAAGAAGAAGGAAGCTGGGGGACTTTTGGAGTGATGACATTTGTCTTCCCGAGTCATCGGAGATGGCTGAACACCTGCCTGCCAGTGGGAAGCAGTGAATTTATTCCTTGTTTTCCTTTGCTTATGTGCACAGCTTTTGCTTTCCCTATTAAACTGTCTTTATGTCAACCCACAAGTTTCCTGGCTTTTACCCTCCTGATTCTTTTCCTGATCCTACTGGTGGGGGAGTGAGCGACTGGCTACATGGGACTTGGTGGCTGGCTGGAGTTAAACCTCAACAGTTGTCCATAAAGAGTGGATTACACTAACAGTCTGGATTATATCAGTTAACAAAATGTGTTGAAATGTAACAGTCCACAGTGAAAGGACTACTAACAAGAATTTTTGTTATGAGCTTAGGAAAAAGAAATCGCACAAGGTAGTTGTCACGGGATGACTATGATATGCAGATGAAAATAAATGTGATACTAAAATATATGATCTGAGTGGGAACTTGTAAAAATATTAAGACCTCAAGACCCTAAGATTCAGTCTTGAGGAAGAACTATGCCCATCTTTTTCCTGAAATGAGCAAACTGAAAACATGTTTCTGAAATTCATTTGTATGAAAATAAAAATCTAATGGAAGACAAACTTGATGCATATGACTTAATATTAGATCCAAAAATGAATGTATGTCTACACTTGTGAGGACCTTTCTGAGTCCTTCATCTCGCTCCATCTTTACTGCTGAACAATTTTCAATATTTTCCTGGATTAGATTCTAGACAATATACCTATGAAATTTTCTTGTTCCTCTCCCGTCTATTTTACCTTCACCTTCAAGATTCTCATGAAAGAATTTACAGTTTAAAATGTCTGAATTAATTATAATACAGAAGGAAATACATTTATGTAACATAGCATCATGACGACAAATGACTGAACCCTTTGATGCACGGAGTTCCTCCCAGTTTCTCTGTTCTAGTTTCATCTCCTTTCTCAAAACCCAGTGAATTAAGTGGATGACATTTATCTGGTCCTGTAATCATGAACTCTTCTGCTCAGCTGGTATTGGGTAGCAAAGGGTGAGATAGACTTTAAAGTAGTATTATTATTGTCTCTACTGTATTATGCCTTAAAGAGAGATATTCTCAACAGAAATTATGTGTGGAGGAGCCAGACACTAGCTGAGGCTAGCTACCCTGGAATCTAAGATGTGTCAAGATTTTAGTAAGGAATGAAGACCCTAGACTTAATTTTTTGTGTAGGTAATATTAGAGGAAATAAATAGATGTGATTAAGTCAATCAGGATCCTTGTATGGCTGTGACATTCTATGGAATACAATCTTGTACTCATTCTATTTTTTATTTGTTTCATAGTTTGTCTGCAGTTTTGTCTAAGTACTCAATTGTTCACTCGTTAACTATTAGATATTACTATTCCAGTTCTAGAAATAACATTGTTTTTATAGTAAATGACAAGTTCTCTGAATGTGTGAAATTCAATCCAAAAATCAGTGAAAAAATAGCCTGAGTCTGATCTAGTAAAAATATTTTGTTATTATTTCAGTTTCTGTTCTGTAAAAAGATTGAAAACTTGGTTCATTTAACTGAGTTCAACGAATGTGAATATTTCATTTTGCTTTTTAAATTATATTAAATTAATGTGAAATGTCATAAACTTGTATGTGTGCATATATATATGCACACACACATGGATAAATATAATACTCTCTATAAGAGAAGCATGTTTTTTTCTTTTTTTCCTGCCTGCCTGTCAGTTGTTGCTCCAAATGGCATAGGTCCCCTGTACTTTCAGTGTCCTATCTGACAGCCCCATGTGAGCACTCCAGAGGGACTTATTAAATGCCACTAGAAGTGTATGGCTAGTCACATCAAGTGGACTGTCATTGTCTTCAGTTAACTGAGCTTCTTTTTTTCCTTTGATGACACCTCTGGCCTCACCTTTATCTGCCAGAAAGCAGCTTTTCAAAACTGGATGGATTTTTGTTCTTCTTTGGTTTTGCTATTTTTTATTTTAGTTTTTCCTGGGTCAACATATCTTTAACTCCTGAGTAATAAACAGTTTTTATATTTAGGTCTGTAATATTTTAGGGGTGTATACAGCTCCATTTCTGTGAACTAATGACAATTAATGCCAGTGGGAATTTTTACATCTTTCTGCATGCTTGTGATAGTCTGATAGCAGAGACCATGCCTGATATAGGCTTATATAACTTCACACTGTCTGTGGCATAAGCACCTAAAAGGAGTATATTCAAATTCTTGTCTTTTGGTGAGCCAGAAGCAGCTAGAAGTCCTGGAGTGCTTTAATGTTTTCACTAATGTGACCTGTTGCCCTAATTTTAATGTGTGGTTATAAATAGACCACTTTCAAAATTTCTTCTATAATCACTGAATACGCCTAGTTGGAAGTGACACACAAGGATCATCAATTCCAACTCTTAGCCTTGCACAGGACCATTTCCAAGAACCACACCATGAGCCTGAGAGTATTGTCCAAATGCTTCTTGAGCTCTGTCAGGCTTGGTGCTGTGACCACTTCCCTGGGGAGCCTGTTCCAGTGCCCAACCACCGCCTGGGTGAAGAACTTCTTTCTAATATCCAACCTAAACCTCCCCTGACACAACTTCAGGCCATTCCCTCAGGTCCTGTCAGGGGTCATCACAGAGAACAGATCACTGCCTGCCACCCCTCTTCCCCTCACAAGGAAGTTGTAACTGCAATGAGGTCTCCCCTCAGTCTCCTCCAGGCTGAATAGACCAAGTGACCTCAGCCACTCCTCATACGGCTGCCCCTCAAAGCTCTTCACCATCTTTGTTGCCCTCCTTTGGACACTCTCTAATAGCTTAATATATTGAAAAATGGACACTTAAATGCTCTTGTTTTTCACTAAAATTTTTAGCTTCTGCACATGTCCCCAGGAATCCAGGGGTTAGGATTACATATTCCTAACATGTACTGCAGGTAATGATAAAAGCTCTTCAGAATTCTCAGAGACCAAGACTGTATGGGCAAAGGGCAGAACAGAAGCCTTTCACAGTATCTTTTCTGTTATAAATTTAAAGACATCTGCCTAAAACAGATAAATTTATTCATCGAGCAAACCGTCTTAAATTCAGAATAGACCATAGAATATATTCTAGCTGTATGGTTTGAAATTTCATATATTTTTAAAAAGAAAAACAAACAACCCCATCTCCTCACTTTTAATAAATGTTTCAAATAGTGGGAATTCCACATATAGGCAGGTCATAACATTGTCTATAAGGAAATCAACATAATCATGCTTCTCTGACTGATTCCCCAGACTTGAAGTGAGAGAGTAGGAAGCTGTGGGTACAGTGACACTTTAGGAAGTTCAGCACAGGCAGAATAGCCAGCTAGAAGGACCTTAGCTCCTGCATGCAAGAGATATTCAGGTTGTTTTCTCTCACTTTCATCCAGTCTGTCCTGAAATCGCAGACTCTGGGAAGTAATAGGTTTTTAGAACCAAGGACCCACCAGTATTTTCATTTCAGCTCATATTGGAAAGAAAAATTAAATGAAGAGCTGTACATCGTTCACAAGTAATACACTTTTTAAGTCACACAAATTTTAACTTTATATTCATTATAACTAAGAACTAGTTATGATGATCATGATTACCATTGCAATTACCCAGAATGTAAAAAGCTCAGCTAAGAGAGCTGCTTGATAGTCTTTGTGTTAACTACAACAAAAATCAGCATGCTATATATTGAACCAAAATGTTCTGGAAGTACTTCTGATTATGAGGGTAGCGCAGTAATCACTATCTGGGAAGTGACTGCTGGGTGACGTATTATTTTCAGAATAATCACCTTCCAGGCATTATGTTTCTCTTATTATTATTTTTCTAACACTCTAAAGGTGATCAGTAATTTGCAATAACTGTGAAAACAAGCTCACTGTACAGAAGATCTGGCAATTAATTATATAAGATGAAGATAAAAGGAGGAGAACTACATGTGACTGAAAACAATTGAGCATATGCATATACACATTTAAAGATACTATATGCATAGACACCTACAAGTTGTTTTATTGCATCATATCAAGATTACTTTCATCATACAGATTACTCTGTGTGCTGGGTGTCATTTCCTATAATCATGCTCTTAGGTTTTTTAAGAATGCAGTTTTCTAGGGCTTCAAAATACAATAATATTTAAACAAAGCCAAAGAAATTTCATTTTTACTGAAGAGAAAGAGCAGAGAAATTTTATCCTTTTATTTTCAACTAGTAAAAGAATTGAACGTCTTACAAAATTTTAGCTTTGCCATTCACAGACATACCTTCAGTATAGCTAGAACAAAGCTCTAGATATTTTAGATGGAAAATTAATGGGAAAAAAATAATCAAACTTTATATATATTCCTTCCTGAGTGAGAAAAATGTGTTTTTATCTTTGGAATACTAAGTACGAAAGCTTTTCAGTGGTAATTTTTTAGTTATCATGGGGCAGAGCAAATATTTTTTCTTCAGTAAGCTTATACTTTCAAGTATAAAACGGTGTGAATCAAAACAGTAGATTTAATATCCTAAACTCTGAGGTATACAAAATCTGACTTTTGAAGCTTGATTGCACCTCTCTAACTAATATAACAAAGTTACATGCAGAGTTTCTTAGGTTTTGGAATACATTCTATTTTCCTTTTTCCTTTTCCTTCTGATTTTCTGTAGGTCATTTCTCTCTCTTTTGATCTGTGATGTATTTGCTCAGGTGTTTCCCATTTTTATGGCAGTGTCAATTAACTCCTTTAAATTTGCCCCTGTTGCTCTCAAAATGTCTTAATGTTCCCTTTGAAGCCTTCCCCTCCATTATCCAACATTTTCAGCATCAGAGACTGACCTCTGTGAGAAGAAAGTTTGCTGCCAATAAGCCCTGCCCTGCTAGTAGATGTGTGTTTAGATGAAAGAAATGAATTTATGAAATGAACCTAGAAAGCAGCACTAGCACAGTCTAATTACTGTAGTCAAGAGTCAGAAATAACTCAAATCCATACTTACCCTTCCAGTACTCAGGAGTCTTTGGGTGTGGGGTTCATTTTCCAATGTGGTAATTAAATAAAGTATTATGAACATTTAACATTACTTTCCTTGTATGTTTTTGAGTGAAGAACGAGGGGTGAGGAAATAAAGAAAATTGAATATTTTAGTTTTAAAGACTTAAAAATCCCCTGTTCAATCTCTGTAAAACAAAATAGTAGGGAGAAAAAAAGCAAAAATCAGTCATCTTGAACAAAAGAAATTAAGAGATATGTGACTCATTTAGGGTTGGCTTGATTATTTTTTTAAACTATCTATAGAAAAGCAGAGTTGCAGCAGTGGTATAACGTTGAGTTCAGTTGCATCTGGTCTGACTTTTTCCTCTTGAAATGACCAATGTCTTACTATCTAGTAAATTTTACAGATTTCTCTTCAGCCTCAATTTCTCTAACATGACTTTTTTTCTTCTGAAATACCCTGATTGTGAACTATTTACAAACATTGGGTTACACATGATTGATTTGGAGTATCACTTATATCAAACATGACATTTAAATGAGATCTTCACCTCATTTTTAACCAAAAAAATAATACTCCCTCTTTATCCCACTTTACTCTGTGAAGCCAAAACAGATACATAGATTGCATCTACTATTATACTTCTTAAGATGTAACACTATGGCACACAGCTGTACAGTAAAACATGGCACATATAAAGTGGCACACTTTAGATTTTATTACTAAGGGGAACAGAAGTCATGTTGTTAAACAGGAAAATTCAGAACAAAGCTCCTCTCTTTTAGTTTTTATTGCTCTCTAACGTACTTCTTTCATATCTTAACTATATCACTCATGCTAAAAACTAAGTTGGTCCAGTAGCTTCTTGATACTTGATTGATAGTTTTGATTCCTAACCCCCTCCTCTTCCCCCTTGCTCTTGACTACAAGATATTGACACATACATACATCAATTCTGGCACATTTTAGAGCCTTCTTAGACTTGGAGAACACTTGTTACAACATCAGCATGAGTGATTGTAGTACAGGCTTGCAGAAGGCACTAGTCAAAGCATGTGGGAATGCAGTGGAATTACTAGGAAAAGAATAAGGGCAGAAGAAAGTAGCAAAAAGGAAGCAGAACCTTCCTCTTTTGTTAGCTGTTAGAAGTTGAGGGTTTGCCATCATTACCTAGCTTCATTTTTAGGGAAGATTTTTGGAGCTGTTTATTTGCCACTGATTTAGAGATGGAGCATCTACATCATGACAAAGCACTAAAGGGATGACTAAATCTACAATCTGTTTCAAAATTAATGAAATATGATTAATGTGGCGATAAATAGAATAGAGAAAAAGTTACCTATTGGGTAAAATAGTGGAGTATGATTCCTTTTTCCAGAATTGTTTCTGATTCTTCACCCAGCAACTAAGTTTAGTACAGAGCTTGACTTAGAAATATTTAGTAAATTCTGGGAGGGAAATTGTAGAATTATAAAAAGCATCCCACACCTAAAGGGAATTAAATCCGGCATGAAGATGGAACTATTGACATTTAAGTCATTAATGGACTTTAGAATTGTCATTGTGTGTCCACTCTCATTACAAAACTCTTACAATACACTTGCATTCTCTGTATTATCATTACTATTTACATTCATTTTTACAGATTACATTTATCTTTTTATTAGAAAAATCTGTCTGTATTTATCCATATGTAAGACTACTCTATCTCATTGAATAGTTCAAGAAACTTCAATAATTGCTACAAGTGAATCACCTAAGTATGCCAGAAAATATGTGTGAAATATATTTTTATCTTCTCGAAAGACAAGGTAAAATTTCTGGGCTTGCTTGCCAATTTGTTTACTATTTAATATGTCTTAATATAACAAATCCATAGACTGTCTATAACAGTTTATGTAATTTAGCTCAGCTTCATATTTCATTTTGTATTGTGGGTAAAGATATTTTCTGTTTGTTTTTAGAGAAGAAACTTTTATGATCACTTTGCTGCTTGTTTTCTTCCTTCCTTCTCTATCCCCATATTGAATCATTAGTATGATTCCCTTCCCTTCCCAAACTTTCCCTTCCCAAACTTTCCCAAACCTTCTCTTTCAAATTAGACAAAAATACAAAAAGTTTTTAGTTTTTTTTGAAAAAAGCTTGAACTTGAGACTGTCTCTAACTTTAAATTTTTTGTTAGGTAATGTCATAGAAGCAAGAAGAAGGATGTGTGTAATGAACAACTAAACCAAGTAATTTTACAGATTTAAATATCAAGACATCTCTGTTCATAAGATAATATTGCAATTGCAAATCTTGCATCATCATGTTCCATCATCTCTATCTAGGTTGATTGAGATCCATGTTATATGTGGTGTCCTCAGATATGTGTTGTTACTGTTCATCTTCTCAGTCTTTCTTTCAGCTTTCAATTACATTTATTGGGTTGTGTGATTCAGAACACAGCAAGGGAAGCACACCACCACAGCACTTGCAACAGGTAGAAAATTACTGTCTCAAGCTGTGTCTGTTGTGTCCTTCCAGATTTTTGTCCTTACTAATTATCTTTTCAGAGGACTGTGTTGCCAAAAGAAAGTTATCATCGTAGAGGAATCAGACTTCTGAAATACAATCAATGAATAACAAATGTTTAAGAGAATAACTTTCTTTACACTTGACTAATCTTGTTTAAGCCTTTAAAGTACTGGAATCTCTTGTCTCAAAAGTTTTGTAAGACCATTTATCTTAATGTATGGAAGGATCTTTTATTGAGGAGAGTAAGTTTATACTATTACATGCTGCATGCACCTCCTACTGAACACTTAGTTTATCTTTAGTGAAATTTATGTATCACAGAGTCTCTGGTGTGTGTTTAGAAGAGCCTGGATTAAAGTAACACAGAAAAATCCTGATGCCTTTAGACCAGGTATGCAAGATATACGTCTCTAAAAACAGCGAAAAAAAGATTTTCTTATGTACCTGACCTCTAGTGTAAGTGTCACATTTGCATTTGGGATCTTTCCACAGACCAGGGCAACTGGGGTGCAGTGTAGGCTTGCTGATCATCATTCTATATTCTGTCTAACCTGAGGATGTGGCTGCCAGACTTTACTGTTAAACTGTTTCTCCGCACTGGAGAGATATAAGGTCCCTTCTTCTCCTTGTACTCTAAATGAAGTCCGATGTCGAGATCTAGATTTCTGAGCCTACCTAAATTTTGGCATGTCATTGGGAGGAAGGTTTCTTTTCAGGGACTTCAACAGACTTTTAGAGAAAACACTCTATGTAAATTGGTCACCTGGCAAAGACATGACTTGTTTGACATTTTAGAGGTTGGAGTAATTTTAGATGTCACTCAAATTCTCAGGTACCCTTTTTTTTTCATATCCTGGAACACATTCATGATGTACTGCAACAACAATTAATATTTATAGAAAATCATATAATATTTTGGGTTGGAAGGGATCTTTAAAGGTCATCTAGTTCAGCATCACTCCATCCTCACCCTACTGATCCTTCTCCCTGGCAAACAGATGGTAGAACTGATATAAATAGAATACCAGACTAGCCTAATTTTCATAGGATAAATACTGTAAGAAATAAAATGAGAAATAACTTCTGTACAAAAAAACCCACATTGGAGAACAGATTGATAATATTTTTTAAGTCAAGATACTGAGAAAATTATCTTATTTGACATTGTTTCTCAATTTTGCCTTAAAATAAGTAATGCTATTGTATAATAATTTGTACTGTATTATTTCTTTTCGCTTTTTTGAACTTCAGACTTCAAAGGTAAATGGTATTCATTAAATGAGGATATGATATTCTACCCAAGTAACAGTGACAGAATAATAAAGAATGTATTTCATTTTGATGTACAGCTATAATATACATCTCTTTTTTGAGAAGGATAAGGTCACCTGTCATAAAGGTGTATTTCCTGTCCAAAAACTGATACATAACTATTGAAAATTGAGAATTACTTAAAAACTTTAGCTATGTAATAGAGCTGTTGACCTTTCCTTTGGTAGAAGTAATACAGGTAGCATCACCAACGTGTTTGTTATTGTCTCAAAATATATATGCAACATTTCTGTTGGAAAATCACAGATATGAACTTTTGGCAAGTTGATGATACTTTTTTTTTTCAATTTAGACTTTATATGTAGTGTACATATAAAGAATGTAGAATTTAGAATAAGCATATCCCATCATGGTGTTATTTCTATCTTGTTTTTCACAGGCCAATTCGAAAAAAAGGTTTTATCACTCGGAGACAGTTGGTAAGACAACAGATCAATATTTTAAATGCAGGAGGGCTCCACATATGCAGGGGATTTTTTAATTGTTTTGGGTTTTTTAAGTTAAACAGAGCAAATTTGAACCAGACAACACAATGAATATGTAAGTTGGAAGACGTGAATAATATTTACTTTTTTTCATAAAAAGAGATGGTAAAAGAATTAAAAGAAAAATTTAAATTTTATAAAAAGAGATAATTGTTTAGCCTTAGTTATTTTCTAACTCAAGTCGGCATTAAGCTTAGAATAAGATTAAGAGAAAATAGGGAAACTCATACAGAAAATAAGATCATCCATGCTCTACTTGAGACTTAAAACTCTAGAAGGAACTCCCCTGTTTCAAGGACTGAAGTAATTCTGTTTTGGAGCTAGTAAGAAATTTCCTGTAAATATCATGTTCTCCATATTTGTTACCTGTGGTTTTTGTTTTATTTTTACTATGAATACACCCTAGGAAATGAATGGCAGACTAAAAGGACCTCTGTTTTAATCCTCTGTATGATCAGTGATCATAATACCTATGATCCTTTTTTTTTCTGTATAGCTGAAATAAGTAAATTTTACTATACGTTCTATTAAAAGTCAGACTGAAACAAGAATCAGGCCTAGAAGAG
>VZRE01018007.1:0-30034 GCA_013396775.1 Cephalopterus ornatus
CAAAGTCTCTGAGCAGTTCTTCGTACTGGCATTTTTCGGAATCATTTTCTTAAATAGAACTACATGAGTGTTAACTTAAAAAAGGCTACTCACATGAATCAGCAGAGTATGATTTGTCCACAGCACAGCTGGCAGAAAATTCATCCCTCAGGAAACAAGTTCTGACAACTTCAGATTCTTATTGAAAAGTTCTCTCTTTTGTCTTTCTTTCCTCTTCTTGTCTGGCCTGCAGGAAGTGGTGATGTTTTATTTGGGGAGGCTAGGGTAGGCTATCTAAAACACTTTCAGCATTCCTTGACTGCATAGCATTAACAGGCTTATAATCTATAATTCATTTAATCTATATTTCATTTTCTAAAGGTGTTAGACCAGTGTTTAGATTAAAAGCATATTGTGCACTACTACTTACTAACTCCGTATAGGAGGTGGTATAGGAACTTCTTGGCCTGTGCCTATCTTAAAATCATATGTCCTTCATTACATGGCAGCTCTGGGAAGCAACTGTCCTAAATTCACACAGAGCAGATTGAAGGGCTTTCTAAGTCTAGACTAAATCTAAGCAGTCATCAAGATTTTTGATAAGCCAAACCATTGAATCTTGTCTCATCTACTGCTTGCTCTGTATTAGATCAGGTCTTGGCAAGTGTTCCTAGATTAACAACAAATTCCCATATGGATTTCTGATTCTGCTTTCCGAAATTTAGCAGCTTGAACTGGAATTCAGATGAATTTTACTGAATCTGGTCATATTTTTTCCTTCTATCAGTATTCTCCCCATCTTTTCCTTGTGCTGTGCCCACACCACCTGCTAATCCATCTGGGCTGTTCCCATGTATGTTGCCTATATCCCATGCTTTACTTGCCTGGCATTCAATAGCTCTTTAGCTGTGAATGAAGCCTGCTGCCTTCAAACTGCCAATCCTACAAACCCCCAACTTGTTCTCCTACTTATCGTGATCCTTCTCTGTGTAAGGTGGGTCAGTAGGACTGAGTTAGCTGATGTTCTGATACTCAAATGGCTCACCCTTTCTGAGGCTGAAATCAAAAACTGCAGAGATTCCCCACATTCTTCTCCTGGACTGTACAAGACACCTATATGCTCCCTCAATTTAAGAGCAGAAAAACACTTTGCACACCTCATTTCCTCTTGCTTAAAACTGCATGTGCTCACCCAGTCTCTTCAGGCTAGATTCCCTGTATGCTCCATACCCTTCCTCTGTCCTAGATCCCTGTATTCCCTTTCACCCATTCTTATTCCTTTCTCTAATAGATTTCCACTTCCCTCTCTATGCATTTAACGCAAACCATAGTTCCCTAATATGTCTGCACATTCTCTACATAGTCCCTTTTTTTTGATGTTTCACTTATAGCAGGACTCCCTGGATTTTCCATTTCCTTTTATTCTACTCCCAACATAGCAACACAGAATTAGGATGGTTGAGGTTCAAAGGCATCTCTTGAGATCACCTATTTTGACCCTTACCCTGATCCCACTGCCCAAGAGGGATTAGCTAAAGCAGAGAGGGATCAGCTAAATCAGATTGTCCTCTTGTACTGGGGAGTCCAGAACTGGACCCAGCACTCCAAATATGGCCTCACCAGAGCTGAACAGAGTGTAAGGGTCATCTCCCTCAACCTGCTGGCACTGGTCTTACTGTTCAAGCCCAAGACATTGGCGGTCATTGCTGCAAGCACACATTGCTGGCCCAAGTACAACTTGAACACTAGGACTTCCAGGCCTTTTTCTGCAAAGCTACTTACCAACTGGTCAGTCCTCAGCATGTCCCAGTGCGTGGAGTTACTTCTCCCCACACCAGAGAGTCTGATTTCATCTCCATGTTTTTTTATCCCACCTCACCTCTGGTGTTATAAGAAAACATCAAAATGTATTGTAAGAGTGTAAACTGGGAGTCAAGGCAAGTAGATACAGATACGCTGGAAACTACTGTCCCCTTGCTAGATCTGGAGTTCATCAGGCACTATGGCAGCTCAGCTGAGTGTCTGCAATTCCCTCCTGTTTTTCCAGTTCTTTTAGGCTGTGCACACTGATGTCAATATTTGTCTGCAATGTTGCAATTGCTCACAAGTTGTAGTTGAAACTAACAACTTGAAAATACGGCAGAATTGCCAAGACAGATCACAAGGTAGTTTCAGGTCTTGTGCCACAGACTGTCCTTAGCTTGTGAGATGCCTTTCTGACATAGTAATTCCACTAATAGTTTCACTCTGACATTGTTACTGCAAAGCCGTTTGGGACCTGGCAATAACAGTATTATTTTCTTGGCAAGTGGTCAGAAGAACAATTCAGAACAATTTATTGGAAATTGTACGTGGAGATGAGACAGAGGTCATTGAACTACAAAGTCACCATCTTGCTTCTAAATACATTTGCATGTTTCCATCATCCAAACTAATTTTCTGAAAGGTGGTCTGCAATTTCTTGACTTGACTTTGTTCCATTTACCAATACTAATCATGATACCAGCTATCAGATATCTACGCTGCAAACAAAAGCAAAACTACCAGAAGAACCATATGTTCCTCATTTTCTAGCTGTTGTCTCAACATTTGCTGCTTTTACAGGGCTGAACTCCAAGTGTGGGAACACCGTTTTTCTTACATTCCTATGGATTTCATGTGTACCTTGCTAATAGTCTGCTTTCAAATCTAGCTTCTCCTTATGAACTATTCTTTAGTGTATTTCTAGCTAATTAAGCACCAAATATAAAGAGAATGCCGAAAAACTTATGAGCATCGAGAGTGAAACTAGTCACAGATAAAACAAATATATGTTTTTGTGCATGTATACATGCTTCCAAAATGCTGAAAGTAATAATAAGTTTGATTTGGACTGGGTAAAATTTTTTAATATCTCAAGAGATGATGCCACTTGCTCTGTATTTGCATTCCTAGCTTTCCATTTTCTGTCTTTGTTTTCCTTGAGCAAGTACAGTAAGTGTTCAACTTCAGCAGCAGTAGGTGTTATACAACGGATAACTAAGATAACAACTCCTAAAAGGTATATGAGGGTTATGCAATATACTAGCAAATAAAATTAACATCAGTTTTTAAGGGTAAACGTAAAGGACCATGTAAATACCTAATGTAACCTCTTACACTTTTCAATGTATTTTGCTTGGATCCTCATTCAACACTAAAAAGAACAACACAGCTTCTCAGAGACCCTAGCTGGAATTTATCTACATGTACAGATACTCATGTCAAACTATTGAGAACCACTTTTTCCTCAGAAACAGTCAGATTATTCTGCATGAGTAAATCCTCAGCAACCATCATTTAGGTACACTAGGAGACCAGTCTGTCTGTTCCCAGCATGTATAACAATATAAATTACATTTTTTGCCTGATATTTTGTACTTCAGATGGTACTTGGCAGCTGCAAGGGTCATAAGTTGAGCTGCAGAAATACGATTCCAGATAATCATTCCTCCAGCATCCCTTTCTTCTCCAGCAGCTTTTCTTTTTGGAAAAGCCACAAAAGGGAATAATTACCATGTGAAAACTGTGATAAATACTCATAGGAACCAAAAGATTAACTTTCTATAGAGAATATATTGCATTAAAAGCACTGGTAATACAAGAATGAAATCTTTGTGCTAAAATATAAGAAAAAGAGGATCTCAAGTCACAGACTTGAGACTCACTGTAAAAAATGAAAATCCAATTGTAATTAGAAAGGCTGTGGATTTGGTCAGTCACTCTTTTGAGAACTGGCTTTAAGTGAAACAACCAATAAAGGTCAGAAATCAGAAAGAAGGAGCACAAAAGGCCATATGCATACACCAGAGCAGTAAATGAGAAAATAGGGAGACACAACCCTGAAAAGAGTTTAAAGAGAAAGTCTTTGGATCACGATCTACAATGCCATCAGGCATGAAGGCAAGAAAATTGTCATCAGCTGTGGTACTCTCTTGTGTTTAGGGAAGCAGGACTCTCTATATTCTTTGTAAATATGCTGAGTAACCTTAAGACTCCTGACTCTGTTATGTAGACGGCTATCTCCCAGAAACTAGCTATATACTTTTGTCAAAGAAACTATACAGTCGCAATTAAATTTAAGATACAAAGCAGACAATACTAACTTCAATGTAACTTAAAACAAGACAGTAAAACCAAGTGCAAAACAAAATATTATTATTTATTTTCTAGGAAAGCATAACAGTGTTTGATCTTTAGGACTGGAGTCATTAGATTGTAAAAGGTTAACGTGACATCATACACAAGTGATTTAACAAAAGTAGTTCTGAGTCTATGGAATTTTTGTTTATTATTATGGCAGATAACACTGGCTGTAATTGTTTAAGTTCTTTACAAAGTGACTGAGTGAGGCGAAACTTGTACAGATAGAAGACCTTTGGTCTTCTCACAAAAGCTCGTAACACCACAGATGCCTCTTAGAGGTCCAGGTGACTCAAGTTCCTGCAACAGTTTCTCAAAAGTAACAAAATGAAGACATGTAGCAGAAATACATAACCTTTTTCCAAAACTTTGATGTGTCAATGAGTTTACTATTAGTGTATTCATATAGCAATCCGTAGGTGCTCCACTAAGTAAATGAAAACTGTAATATTAAATGTTATATTTTAGAAGAAAAGTCACATATTTCAATAGTAGTCATCCTTTTAAGCTGACTATTCAATCATGTTTTCTGTGACCATCTAGTGAGAAATTTCCAGAGCGATTTAATTAAATAAATCTAAGTCTTGAATTGACTGGCTGTTTTCCATACATAAAAGTAGCAGAGAATTTGAGTGTGGTAAGAAAGATTTGGACTGGAAAGATGGCCTGTAGAGTGTGTGGGAAAAAAGCTAAGCTACCAAGCTCAAAAGTTAGTGGTTCAAGCCTCAAAGTCTAACTTGACAGAAAATCACAAGAGAAGTTTCTTGCATGTCAATGCTGGGTCTAGTGCTGCTCAGTGCCAAATAAACACTCCAATTAATGGGACTGACTTCACTCTCATCAAGCTTGTAGATGAATACATATTGAGAATATCATGCAGAGGGCTGAACTTAGGCTGGCCACCAGGTGTCAACAAACCCACTCTATCAGTCCACCTCCATCCAGCAGGAAGGGGAGAAAATACAAAAAGCTTGTGATTCTAGATAAGAGCTGGGAGATTACTTAGCAATTACTGTCACAGACAAAACAGATTCAACTTGAAGAAATAAATTTAATGTATCATCAATAATAATTGTAACAGAGCAGGACAGTGACAAATAAAACCAAAACTGAACATATCTTTTCCCTATCCCTCACCTCTTTCCAGGCTCAGCTTCATCATTCCTAAGACTTCTACATTCTCCTCTTGAGTGGCACAGGGTGTTACAGAAAGGGGGGTTGCCCTTCAGCTCTGCTACTTCATCCTCCTCACACTCTACCTCTGCTCCAGTGCAGGGTCCCTCCCATGGGCTACAGCCTTTCATTAATTTCTCCAACGTGGGTCCTTCTCAGGGGCTTCAGTACTTCAAGAATAGCTCTAATGTGGGTCCTTTTCATGGAGTACAGATCTTCAGGAAGAGTGCTCCAGCATGAGTTACTCATAGGCCACAGCTCTGCCCAGAGCCTATTCCAGCATGGGGGCTCCCTAGGTTATAGCTGCCTTCAGGGCAGTTCCACTTGCATCAGGGTGAGGTCCTACACAGGCTGCAGGGTGACAACCTGTATCACTGCAGTTTCCTCCATGTGCTGCAAGGCAATCTTTGCTCGAAAACCTGGATCACCTTGTCCCCATCCTTCTTCACTGACCTTGGCATCTGTAGAATTGTTTCTCTCACATTTTTTCACTCCCCCGTTGCAGCTGCTGCACAGCATTTTCAGTCTTTCTTAAATATGTTCTCACAGAGGTGCTATCATTGTAGTTGACCAACTCAGCTTTGGCCAGTGGTGGGTCAGTCTTGGAGCCGGCTGGAACTAGCTCTGCCTACATGGGGACAGCTTCTGTTGCCTTGTCAGAAAAGGCATCACTGTGGCACTCTCCTGACTACCAAGACCTTACCACGTAAAACAAATACAGATTGATATGTCAGAAGAAAGAGCCATGATATAGGAGTTAAAAGACTGGGCCAACAATAATTGCACGAGGTTTAACAAAGGTAAATGTGAAGTTCCGCACCCGGGAGTGAATAACCCCAAGAAGCATTATAGCCTGGCGTCTGACTGTGGTGGGGAGCAGCTCTGATGAAAAGTCCCTGGGGGTCCTGTTTCTCAGCAAGCAAGTTTTAGTGGCAAGCCGAAGTCCTGTACTGGGAGCTTCAAAGTGCATATTCCTGTTCTTTGTATACATGAAAAGTACTTCTAGCTGTTAGCCATTCCATCAAGTGGAAAGTGTCACTATCTCTTGGGTTAAATTACTGTCCTTTTGGCAATATCATGGCCACAACTGTGTCATTACATGTGGAATATCAGAAGCAATTCCTTCTGAGTACTCTCTTCTGACAGAGGAAAACAAATATTAGTGGGACACAGAGCATAGGAGAGGGAAAGAGAAGCACCTGCAGAAAATAGTAATAGATTGACAATATCCACTACTCATGTTGCATAATCCAAATGCAAAGGGTGTGAAATGAAGATGGACAGTATGTCACTTTGGAGACTTAGTTGAATAAATGAGAAATTTTGTGGATCTGAATTAAGTACCTTAGCATTTCATTTAATGTCTTTAGAAGCAAAATGAGGATCGACGTTCCTGCCTGAACCACTCCAATTAGTCAGTTAACCTTGTAAATCACAATTTCTTTTATGACCTGGAGCAGACAGTCCTTAAATTAACAGAATTAGAGATAGTTTCACAAGGTATAATAGCGTTGATCTGCAAGGAACAAAAGGCACATGTAAAAAAATTTGGAAATCTGGTTCAGTTTATTTAAGCTCACAAATCCAAACCACACTCATACCACACAAACTTATTTTACTGTTACTATCACTATCACTGCAAAAACAATAACAAAGCAACTCAAAAAAACTGCAAGATATGTGCCCTTGTGGGGGGTTTATCTTCTCTGGCTGCCAGACTCCCACTTAGCTGGTCTTTCACTTTTCCTCCTCAACAGGACAGGGGGAGAAAATAAGATGGAAAAGCTCATGGGTTGAGATGCAGCAAAAGATACATGTGGTTCAAAAGCATGAAGAGGAACTTGTTCACAACTTCCCCTCAGCAGGCAGATGCCCAGACACTTCTGAAAAGCAGGTCCTCAACACTTATAGCAGTTGTTTGGGAACATAAAAACCTTAAGGATGAATGCTCCCTGCCTCACTCTCCTTTTGCCCATCATTAACTGGTGAGTATGAAGTCATATCGTATGGGATATCCCTTTGGTCAGTTGGGGTCAGCAGTCCCAGCTTCTCTCCTCCAAGTCTCTTCCCACTCCCAACCTATTGGACTTTGGGGAGAGGTTTTGAGAGATAACCTTGATGTTGTGCAAGCACTGCTCAGCAGTAGCCAAAACACTGTTGTGTTATCAACACTGTTTTAGCCAAAAATGAAGAGCACAGCACCATATGGGCTGCTATGATGAAAGCTAACTCCTTCCCAGCCAGACCCAGTACAGCCTTGAACTATCTTTCCTTCTTTCATCTCTGACATTCCCTTCAGGGTGACTTTTTCAGTTCTTTAGACAAAGTACTAATATTTTGTCTTTTTAATGATATGAACTACTTATTTCTTACAACTAATCTATGCTTTTTCAGAGTTTTAGTAGATCTGACTAAAATCAATTAAATGAGAAGTATTAGCCTCACTGGTGTCTGAATATGGTTTTCTCCTCCTTCCTGTCAAGTCTAAATTTTTAAAATTATAAATCAGACATTTATTTTAATTAGAAATTCTATGGGATTATAAAATACGAACATAACTATTGAAAAGCATTCTATACTAGGAGACACTATTGCTTTTTAGGCGTTGCAAGGCCATCTATGGTTTGAACATAATATTATTGATACACAAATCTGTATCCTCTTTTCTGTAAGTGGGCTCCAAAATTTGCTGTTTTCCACCAAGAAACACTGAAGCATTGGACCATATCAACAAATGAAAATTCTGTAGTAATTTAAAAGTACTCTGAACTCTGCATAGGTACAATAGACAATCTAATATTTAAATCATATTTAGAGTCAATGTTAGTGTTTAAGTGTACTGTGGTTTAGAATTTGATAAATCAAAATGCTGAGATATATTCCATGATTCACCGATACAGCTGAAGTTGCTATGTGTATTAACTATAATTTGGAAATCATTCAGGGATGAGACAGTTTGATGATATGGGACACTTTTTAATCATAGCTGGATCTTTGCTGTATCCTCATTAAATATTTGTGTGATCTTAACACACAAAGAGATGAAAGTATTCACTACCTTTGTATCAAAGGAAAGGATTAAAAATAGCCAAGAGCAAGACATCACTTCAGCAGATGAAGTACTGAGAAGACCTAAATACATCCACTATTTGCAAATACAAAAGGAAAGAATAAAACTCACTGAAAATATATACTCATCAGAATAAATACTTTCTTTCGGAGAATGTTGACCAGCATTTCCAGTTCCAAGTTACATATGGAGCAACAATAACTAGCCACATCAAAAGACAACCTCTTTTTATTCATATGTCATAAAGAATGATAATATCCATCACCAAAGAGATTACCACTAGCAGATTTCATTACTAAGGACAGATTGGCTTCCTTGAGACCTACCCACTATTACATAATATTTTGCTTTATAATCACACGGAGGAACCGCTCATAGAGGAAAACACTGGTTTCAGTAACATTACAATAATTTCTTCTTCACATAGCTACAAATTTAAAAGTTAATGAAAATGGAGAAGAACCTAACCTTCACTCTCCACATAGAATCTACATTTACTGATGTGCAGTTTATCATTTTCCAAATCCTTAAAGCCAATCATGTGATAAATTTTTCCTCTTCTACCTATGGAACTCAGGTCACATGTGACTTTTGACACAATCTCTCAACCATAATACAAACTTTAATTTTTATCTTTTGTGTCATCTCTAAGGATTAAATGTAACCACGCAAAAATCTGCTATTGTGAAACTAGCATTTTTGGAGTAGAACACCTACCTCTGATTCAACAGCACTATATTCCCAGAATTGAGTATTCCACAATTGGCAAAGCAGAAAGAAATAAAACAATGCAGAATTTTTAATGTACCTTTCAATATAAATGCTTTTCTTACAGCAGTTGGGATAGTCAGAACAAAATTACGCTTGGCAACAGAACATTTAAGGAACACATTTGTGGAAATGTTTCATTTCCAAGGATCTTGAAGTGTATTAATTATGCAGAATCACAGTCAACTAATTCTATGGAAAATTAGAGAGTGAAGGCACTGTTGGAAGTTTTCAGTAATCAAGGAACCATATTACTGGGACAAATGTCAGCATATAAAATTTTTTATTATTGTATTCACTGAAAAAATGAAAAATTGTATTCTACTACAGTATTCTAATGGATCTGAGATAAGCAATTTCTGACAGAAAGGCTTCTGAAGGCAACATCTTAAAAGCAGATGAAAACAAAGTTTAGGCCAACTTTTCCGTCTCTTCTAGAAATCCCACCTACTTCACCCCTTCTCATCCCTCCCATCCACCACTCTTCATGGCTGGTGCTAGTGATGAATTTCATTGGAGGTAGGGAAAAAGGTTCAGATTGGCCTCCCACATACCTTTAGAAGTTTTAAAATAAGACACCAGCAGTGCTATGAGGAAATCACTGGATGAATGTCTTCAAAGAACAAAGTGGTGACACTTGTTTGTACTTCCTACATTTGCCAGCCTGCAATGAGTCCAAGCACATAGATGACCAAAGAAACAAACAAACAAAACAACCCCAAAATACCTGATGATGACTTCTGAAAGAGAAAATATTAAATTCTGACATCCACTTTGCTGGTTCACAGTATTCTATCTTATATTTGACAGTTTATCACCATTACATATAAAACTTCTGAAAGACAACTTATAGACATTTTGCATAATTGCTCATCTGTTTATTCTTGTCTTAGAAGAAGATTGTATCACATCTTTAATTTTCTAAAGAATTTCATAGAACTGAAAGTTATTCACAAGTAAGAACTGGCATGCTTGTAAATATGACATTTGGTTGAAAAAGCAAAAGAAGTGTGAAATCTGCCAGAAGCTGGGTTTGTCACCATCCTCCAGTGAACAGCCTATGAACTAATAAATTGTTAGATGGTAATGCCCAAACCACTGCTGATCTCAGTTTCTAACTCCTTCATACTTTGGAACTGTATTTCTCTCCATAAACTTTGTCCATTTGAATAATGACATTTTCATTTTCCACATACAGGAACATGACCTAGAAGTTAAGAGAATTTCAGAAGCTTACACTACTGTCTCAAAGCTGTATTCAGGACACAGATTATTTAAGATACTTACATTATTTCAAAATCTGAGCCTATCTGATGCATTACCAACAATAGAACAAAAGTCTTCGTCTCCAAAACCCGTTTAATTTTCTTTGAATAACAGAGGAGGGAGGTTTTCAGTTGACTTAGAGGAGTGAGATCTGGTAAACTGGAAAGAAAGGAATACCACTACAGAAAATATATGATAAGAAAATTAAATCTAGTTGGTATTAGAATCATTAAATCCAAATCAAGCTTGAAACACATTTCTGTGTTTCACATATTCAACACCAGGTCATAATCTGAAATTGAACAATAGACATCCTGTAAAGAATCAAAGCTGTCCAAGTATCAAACTGGTTCAGAAAATGAGAATTACTCTTTCTCGCTGCTTCCTGCTAGCAAACTCATTCAAGGGCAGATCCTAAAACAAAAGGGCCACACAGAGGATTCCACACCGGGATAAGTCAAACTTTTTTTTCAGCTTGATACAACATTACATTAGCCCTAATAGGATTAATGCCTGCTCAAAGCTGCAGTCATTTGCCTTATGATGAATAATTTACTGGCCTCGGTGTAACTCAAGTAGATGGGAATCTACTTTTGAAGATCATCACCACAGCTGTTGTTAATTAGCAGATTAAGGATAATTAAAAAAAGGATTAAGCAATGTGAAAGGTTTGTGTTGCTGTGATATCTTTTATATACATAGATAGATAAGAAGAATGATATAAGAAATTAAAAGAATAATAATCCTGCCATATAACATACTTTGTGTTCATTCAAATGTTATCTAAAGCAAAATCTTGTCACCCAGGAACCATCTTCATAAATCATTGACAGATGATAGAAAATGTCCTCAGCAGTCAACATCTGAAGTGATTAATTTCTTCAAACTTGACTTAAAAGGCTATTTGCTGTAATTATGCTGAATATATGACTTTGTCAAGCCTGAAACACTGGCACGTCTGCAATACATGTAGGTCCCAGTTCTCCACCCTGATGCACTACTTTGGAGTCACTGAAAATTCTTTGAGAAAAAATGGAAACCAGAGATGACCTCTTAGGGATTATGAAGTTGTCACAACAATTAGTTTGTGAACAACTATTTCCAGAATTCCCTAATGCTGTTAGAAGACACTGGGGGTTCAACTGCTCCTTTTTTACCTTTCTTCTTTTCCAGCAATCTCTTAAAAAGTCTAAGTAATTTTCCTTCCCGACTAGCCTGTGTTGAATTTGCAACGAGTTTATTAAATTCAAACGAATCTTTGTCTGGAAAGAATTTTCAACAACTTTCAGACCCCTCCACTCTTACACACACATGCATATATATGCATTATACGCATTAGTGGCCCAGCTCAGCTCATGGCCAGAGTCTTAACACCTGACTAGAGGTTGGCTTTCCTGTGGTAGATTCCCTGTTGTAGTTTCCATGACATTATTCTGAATTAGGTCACCACGTTCAGGAAGCACTCTCTTCACCCAAATCCCACACTGGTACAATGAGTACCTTAATCTTCCTGTCTCTTGGTTCTTATATTTAGTTAACCATATACCTTTTTTGCTTGTGTCATTCAAATTTAGACTGCAAAGTATTAAGGCAGCATATACAGCTCATCAAGCATAACTAGACTTTTATTTCAGCTAAGGCTTTCAGATGCTTCTGCAGAATAATAAAAGAAAGACTGTAATTAGTATCAATGCAAATGGTTTCCCTCAGTATTAATAATTTGCAGCAAATTCTGAAAGCTTGGTAGATCTTAATATTTTCACTAGAAGACAATGCTATATCTTCTGTGCTGTATATTAAACTTCAAATAAGATGATAAACAACAGGACAAAAGGTAAGACAGACAAGATGTAACACACTGACTGTCAGCATTTTAAGCCATTCCTCCCACTATTCCAAACTCATTAGTGATTGTCCTCACTTATGCAACTGTAATTAATACTTTTTCCTGCAGCCTTTTCTCCTTGACTTACTGTAGGCCCCTGTATCCCCATATTCTTTCAGCAAGTTAAGCAGTTTGTCTGAGGTGATGTGAAGGCTCTAGATCATTTACAATGGAGAACCTCCCTTTATAGCTCATTCACTGTTGGGAAAGAGGGGCTGATTGAGGTAATAAGGAAGTATGAGGATTTTAATTGCTGAATAATTATTACTAGCATAGTTGGCAAAACATAACTCTCTGAAGGATTTTGGAGAGACATTAAAAGTCTGTGTGCAAGAGTAGCCAATACGAAGTGCGTTAGGCCCTCCAAAATCATCTTGATAATAAAATAAATTAAAGGGCACTCTTGGGTATGGATGAAAACAGTACTTTATAAACAAAATAAATTGCCACTTTCTTAAATTGATGAATTAAAAAAAAAACAACCAAAAACCACAAAAACAGAATAACAAAAATCTTTATACTTGACTGAATACATTGTCATTTTGTATAACTTAGAGTTATTGAAGTAATAAACTTGAAATGGGGAATTAGGTAATCTTTACTGCACTGTTACTGTTTTGTTCACAAGAGGATTTTTAGACACACATTTTAAATATACAACATAGTTAATAACCGCTAGATTTTTATTACCCTTTTTAATTTTGGTAATTAAAGTTTGTGTCCTGAAATGTAAAATAATACCTTTGCTATGCAAAAAGAACTTCCACATAAACTGTGATTAATCACTTTTATATCAGGTAGCTGTTTTCCAGAAGAAAATTTGGGATTACAGAGGAAGAAAGCACTCATGCTGCACTATATGTATCACACAAACTAAAAGAAGGATTAAACTTTCCAGTGGTTGCACTAACTATATGCAATATGTTTATATGCCAAATTCAGGTTGTGCAGGGTGTAGAGATTTGTTGTTAAACATTATTGCCAATTAAGTGCAAATAACCAATTCTGTCTATCATAAATTAGAATAAGATCTATGTCCAATCCCTCTCCTGTGGTTCTAAAAAGCTGTTCAAGTGAATGAAGTGCTGCACCCTGATTTAAAGAAATCACATATCTCCTTATCCTCAGAACTGTGACTGTTATATGCATTACTTATATGTCAGACTTAAAAATTCCTGTAATTAAAGTCTGCTTTAGTCTTTTAATATTCTTTCTGTCTAGATAACTACCACTTTTGTTTTTAAGGACCTTACAGGCCCAATCATGCAGCAGCTCAAACTTCCCACTTGCTGAGACCAAAATAATGCTAGCTTTTACTTGAATCTCCTTTAATATTCTAGATCTTTGGAAAGAAATAAATAGCAGCAGGGGCTTAAGAACTCCTTTTGGACACTTTGAGTTCTGTTTTAGCTTATGTCAAGCGATGTCACTTGTAGAAAGAGAGGAGCTGGTTCCCAAACAATACAGGGCTGCAATAACAGAAAGATGTCTCAATTAATTTGTCATTTTGTTAGTTTTTATCAAGTAGTTCAGAACTGATTTGGAGTCAGTTCTGGTCAAACTGCTTACAACTCTTTCTTTGGCAACAGCACACTGAGATACTTGGCCATGGAACTAGTGGTCTGATTAGACAGAAAATTGTCACATAGATCACATTGTTTGCCAACTATTACTGCTTTGGTGAGAACACAAAGCCTTTCCTTTGCATTTTTTTACACTCTCTAGGATAATAGCATCATATCTGATTGCTGAAAACTCAGTTCTAAAAGAAAATAAATGTTGAAATCCTTTCTATTTCAATTCTGTGTCTGTGGCTTTTATCAAAACTAGTATGCGAGTTTTCACATGTTTTATCTGTCAACCAAAAGAGAAGCAAATGGGTTTCAGCTGCATGCTGCAGCAACTATTTTGTCCAAAGGTTATAGAATAGACCTCAGAGGTAGCTGGGCATGGTACTGCCAAGGCTTTAAAATTAAATTTGCTATTAAATATGATGCAACTGTTACAAAATTAACAATGGGCATAATGCAATCACAATGCCTTAAACAACTGAGTAATTACATTGGCAGATGGCAGAGCTCTTCTTAGCAGACATAACACAAAAAAACCTATGCTCAGATAATATTGTTTGAGTTTAAAATAACAGAAATTGATCATTTAGCAAGCCTCAGAAAAAAAATCAGGTTCTTCATATTAAACTTTAGCGCAGGACTATATGACCTCCTGTTTTTCCTAGTTGTAATACAATGACATAGATTAAATGGGGTTTAAAAATATCACAGTTTGATAGACAATGATCAGATAAAGACCTTCACAAGAATCCTGTTTTAAGCTTGAGGATCTGTTTTACTTAAAAGTTCAGTGTGACTTTCATCGCCTATCTCATCCTTTTGCTTTCAAAAGCACACGCCATGATCACTGGCTCCCTGAATGGGTTCCTTCTGGTAGCAACGGTTCAGTGAGTCATATCATCTTCCTCTTCTTATCATCTTATCTCTGACATAAAGTCCAACTGATGACTAATTATTAGTGGCACTCCTCGGGCATTGATTCAGAGACTAGTAAGGTTTAACATCTTTATTAATGTCCTGAATGATGGAATGGCATGCCCTCTCAGCAAGGTCATGGATGACAGAAAACTGCGGTGGGAGTGGTCCATAAAGTGGAAGGTGGGGCTACCACTGAGGTGGACTTTGGAGGACTGGAAAAACAGGCTGCCAGAAACCTCAGGTGGGTCAAGAAAAGGAAATGTGAAGTCCAGCAATCCTGATGAAAAAGTCAAACGTGTAAGAAGCCCATCAACTGTAGCAAAGACAGCCACTTGCATCTTGGGCTGTATTGTTAGTGCATAGCTATTAAAGGAAGCCATTCTTCATCTCTCCTTAGTGCTCACGAGATTACACCTGGGCTACCATGTTCATTTTTAGTCTCCCAAGTACAAGAAGGAAACTGATGTCCTGGAATGAGCCCAGGGACTAGCAACATATAAGCAAAAACACCACAATATAAGAAAGATATTAGGATCTTAAAAAGATATTAAAGACATTAAACTATTAGAAAGCATCCCAAGGATGGTGAGGAGCCTGGAGGGGAAGCTGTACAAGGAGCAGCTGTGTTCACTTTGTCTGTTTAGCCTGGAGAAGAGGAGACTGAGGAGAGACCTCATTGCAATCTACAACTTCCTTGTGAGTGGAAGAAAAGGGACAGGCATTGATTTCTTCTCTGTGGTGACCAGTGACTGGACCTGAGGGAATGGCCTGGAGTTGTGTCAGGGGACGTTTAGGTTAGATGTTAGAAAAAGGTTCCTGGAACAGGCGCCCCAGGGCAGTAGTCACAGCACCAAGCCTGGCAGAGTTCAAGAAGCCTTTGGACGATACTCTTGGGCACATGGTGTGACTCTTGGTCCTGGGTTGCAGGGTTAAGGGTTGGACTCGATGATCCTTGTGGGTCACTTCCAATGGAGCATATTCTGTGATTGTATGAACAAAGATGACTGGTAAGGTGGAGCACATGATGTGCAAGGACATACTAAAAGGGTTCAGTTTGTTCAGTTTACAGAAAAGAAGGCTGTGAAGCAGCTAACTTGCCATCTCTAATTATGTAAAAGGTACTCTGGACAATGTGGATTCAGGCTCTTCACTGAGATTCATAGTGGCAGAATGAGACAACTGATACAAGTTGCCTCAAAAAAAAAAAACTTAGATACTGAGAAAAAGAATTTCACAACCAAGGTAGTCCAATATGGAACAGACTGACTACTGAGATGTGGATGTCCACCCTCGGACTCATACCTTCACTAAGTATCCCTGAGCAACCTGAGCTAAACTGGGCCTACTCTGTCTGGGACATTGCCCCAGATGACCTCTTCATGCTCCTTCGGTTATGTGCAATATTTTGTTACAAGCAAAAGTGACCACATCATATATATGGAGTTAAGAAATTATTTGTTATACTTTAAAAAACCCAGTTTAGTAAAAATAAAACAAGCACTATTTTTAGTCCAATTACAATAATACTAAACATTCTAGCAAAAAAAAAAATCATGTATGTCCAACACAAACTATTCTGTGACTTCACGAGGATTTCTGTGATTAACGTGATGTGAAATCAACTGTATCAAAACAGAGGTATTGTGTCATCAAATATTACCTGCATTGCTCCTCTGCTGCTGTGTTACTGTGTCCTCAGTGCCATGTAAGGACTGGTCTGTGAAGTTCGTTGACATGAAGAAGTTTACAAGAAATAAATGCAGAGTGTACAGATTTTCACATTGTTTTTCATGAACAGGAGATAGAATAGGATAATTATTACGCTGCCAAGCTTATGACAACATGCCAAACTGAGGAGGCATAGTCTGGTTTCCTTTGTTATCTTCCTGGTATGACAGTTGCAAGTTGTCTCTATATTAATTGTCATGCACACGAACAAAGCATTTTGCATCTTTATAAAATCTTAGAATACAGTTATATCTCATTGTAATGTTATGTATAGAAACTGAAGCATAAAGAAAGTATTTAAATGGAGCCAATGAGAAAATCAACATAATCAGAAAGCCATCATTTTATTGTTTGACTACAGGGCAATCTCTTATCCTCCTAAGATTTCTTTAATGCTAGAACTGAAGACAAAAGTCTCAAGAAATACTGAAAGATGATCAAGTTTATCAGCTATGTACTCACACCAAATTCTCACAAGAAAGGAACGCAGACAAGAGGAATTCAGACGTACAGGTAGACTTAGTGTTATGTGACATACAAAACAGTTCAGCTATCAAGGTCAAAAATGGTAAATCTTGTCCTTCCTCTATTTTTAAGGTAGGGAGTAATAAATACCCCATTCTGTCAGTTAATCTGGTAAATAGTAATTTGCAAAGTATTTTGACAATCTCCTTGAGTACATGGACAATCACTGGTTTTGCTTGCAGTGCTGTATTTCAAATAAGATAAAA
This sequence comes from Cephalopterus ornatus, assembly GCA_013396775.1. NCBI lineage: Eukaryota > Metazoa > Chordata > Aves > Passeriformes > Cotingidae > Cephalopterus > Cephalopterus ornatus. The sequence goes on from VZRE01018007.1 coordinate 17,251, forward strand.
TAAATTTACGGAAAGTCAGAACTGCTGTAAAAAGCCAGAACATATATCCTCTGTAGTCCAATGATTGCCTTTTATGGCATACCTCTACTTCCTGGGATCTTATGCAAGCAAAATAATTTAAGAAATTAATCTGTAGACTGATATTGGTAAAAGAGACTTTAAAAAAGAGCATTCTTATTAAAACTACCACTCCTTTGGCTTTTCCTTCTATATATGAATGAGAAAACAATATTTTGGGGGAATTGCTGTGTGAAGTTTGATGTCTGATTACTTCTAGTTTTCCATTTCCATTCTTAGAAATTCCTGAGGAAATATTATCAACAAAAAAAAAACCCAAACCAAAACAAAAAACCCCAAGAAGGTTGCAGGTTTTTTTTGCTTTAAAGCCTCTGATCTAAAAGTATTGGGGAAATTCAATTGGCCCATTAGTGCATTAGATTCAAAGTGGAAATTCAATTTCTGTAGTAGAAAATAGATAAATTTAATTTTTTCACTAAGATTATATTTCTCCTTCTCTCTTACCTATGGACAAACTCAGCCTGACACCTAAATAACATTGTTCTTACCTACTTTTCTTTTGTCAGCCTTGTGACTGTGATTCCTGAGGTGACCAGGATAGTTCCCCTGTAATACTTGCCCACTATTCTTTGCCTTGGCTTGCAAACTTTATTCAGTTAAGCTGGTCTTATATGCAAAAGTTCTAAACATTACTCTTCATAAAACTTTGTTATTCATAAGACTGGAACAAGTAATACATGTCAGCCACCCAATTAGTCTCCTGTAATGCACATTTCAGTGGCAATGATGTTGAAACAGCTCATTGTAGAATTAATGGGGGCTGAGTGCACAAAGCAGGCAACATAACTTAGAAAGGATTCTCTCCTCCAAAAGTGAATACTTCAATATTTCTGCATGTGGACCTTATTTCCTGTATATTATGCCTTGTTTCTCATAATCCAAATGGAAAATTCCTCATTACTTCTTTTGTCATTTATTAAAATTTGCAAGTGTAAATATTATCGACAAGGTCCACTTGCAGTAGTAAATGTGAAGTCACTGAATACTCACATAAACTTTTGCCACATCAAAGGGTTAAATGTTTGGATAGCTCTAAAACATAAGTACCATGATAACACTAGTTCTCAAGAAGTTTTAAACTCCAGTAGTGAATTTTTCATATCTGGTAGACTAGTTTCTAAGACAAGAAATCTCACTGCTATGACATGTTTCTTTTTTTTCCCTGCTCTGATACCCTTAACCACTCAAATCAGTTCAATTAATTGATGAAATATTGGAATGAAAGAAATTTCCACAACAACAACATAATAAATGTAGATTCATAGGGTCTCAGCAACACTATAGTCAAAACAAAATCATTCTAAAACTATTGGTTAAAAGAAATTAGGAGTGATGATAACTTAATAGAGTAGCAGCACTTTTTCTTTTTGATTAATAATTAACAAAGAAAACATAGACATAGACAGAGACAGAAGAAAAACTGAAACAACTTTTAATCTTGTAAAAATACTTCTGTAGATAAATACAGAATTGAAGTCACATCATGTTTAATCTAACCTAGAAGAGCCATGGAATTTCCTCAGGAAAATGCAGACTTCTCACTAAAACAGCAATGATATTTTCCCAACTGACAGCTGTGTGATTTAGTTCACTGTTGCTTGTAGAAATATTAAGATACTGGGATATTATAAAAATGTTGAGTCCCAATTTTATAATTTGTATTTTCATAGGCTATTGTTATTCACAGCTTCATAGAACATAATTAAAAAAAAATCCTGCTACATTGACTTTTATTTCAAATTGAAATGTTGGGTGTTTCTTTGTTTCTTCAGGAGGAAGGAAAACAGATTCTCTTTAAATCTCCATTGGTGTGCCTATATTTAAAACAAGTGTATACATTTATTAAAGTGATACTGTTTTTCGTTTAAGTTTTTAGGTGGTTTTGTCTTTAAATGCATGATTTAGCTGTACTTCCAGGGCCGCAGAGGATAAAACGTTTCCAGTTGGAGCCAGACTTTCTCCTTTTTTCTCGTATACTGTTTAACTGTTCGGAACCACCCTTCATCCCTGACCCAGCTGTAGGTAGGTATCATAATGTTCCAGAAACTACATTATATTAGGCTAATAATGATATTTTACGGATAATTTCCTGTCCATCTTCCCATCTGCTGACTGGAAATTGGGGAAATTGAATAACTTGATCTTAGAAAAGTCAGTGGATGTTTTAACACCCAACTGCAGAGATCAGAACCAGACCACAAGCACAGAAGTCATAAGTAAAAAGAAACTCCAATTTGTTCAGATAGTTGCTGTCTTCCAGGTGTGCCAGAAATCAATAAGCCTTTTATTTTTGTAGGTTGGGATCCATCTCATTTCGCTTTAACAGTTTAAGCAACTTATCCAAACAAATTGCCCAAGGTTCCTTTGCAGTCCAATGAAAGATCCAAAATCTGATTCATCCCATTTAAAGACTTCTATTAAAGACAAGTGAGATTAATCTCTTTTTAGAGTTGGTTGTGTCTCAGTATGGACAAGGAAAACCCATATAATCAACTTAAAACAGATGCTTAACTCTTTTATAAAACTAAAGCTGGAGGAGAAAATGTCCTCCCTTCATAACTATATGTTATCTGACTTCCATCACACTTTACCTGTAACATGTTCCTTTAGAGATTTCAGATTCTAACCCTGATTCCTTGAAGTAGTTTATTTATATGAAGCCATTGCAAAGCTGGCAGTTTTCTATAGATTTTTCAACTGCCAATGTGCTGCAATAAGACTGAGGAAAAACTCATCAAATATCTACTTCAGTTCATAGGTTACTCTGTTCTTGTTGGCAGACACAACTTGATGCTTCCACAGGAAACAACTGGTTTTTAATACAGAAGAGTTGAAAAAATTAGTGTGAAAATCATACAAATCTTCATAGCATGTGGCTGAAATAATTGCCACAAAACTTTGTTTTGCTATTCACTTCTTTTTGTATTTCAGAATAATTTAGTGCCCCACTGACTTGCATTAAATTTTATGCAGACACTGGGACAGTAAGAAAACAGCGTTATTCATGCAGTCTTGAATATGAATATTAACGAATTACCTACTGACCAAGATGGGCAGACTGGACATTTTTAATACAAAATTACCTTTTTTTGTGCGGTGGGTTGATCCTGACCAGCAGCCAAACACTCACCCATCCTCTTGCTCAGTCTCCTGAGGGATGCAGAAGAAATAGAAGGAAGATAAGACTCATGGATCTAGATAATGATAATTTAATAAGCAAAACAAAAAGATGAATTCATTAACTGCTTCCTGCTGGCAGGCAGGTATCAGACCATTTCCTGAAAAGCAGGACCTCAACAAGTGTAACAGGTACTTTGAAAGATAAACACCATAGCCACAAGCATCCTCCCCTTTCCTTCTCTTTTTCCCCATCCTCTATTGCTGAGTGCAACATCTTATGGGATGGGATATCACTTTGGTCAGTTGGAGGCAGCTGTCTCAGCTGTGTCCCCTCCTGACCTCTTTTCCACTCCCAGCCTAGTCTCTTCAGAGAAGAAGAGAAAAAGCCTTGATGCCGTGCCAGCACTGTTCAGCAATAACCAAAACACTGGTATGTTATCAAGTCTGTTTTAGACCCAAATGTAAATCACAGCACCATATGGACCGCTATGAAAGGAGTTAACTCCATCCCAGCCAGGCTCAGTGCATTGTAAAACGGAATAGAAGGATTGGAACTATTACATAAAATTTGTCCTTAAAAAATGGCATTCTGATTCTTTCACAGATTACATGGAATAAGAGAGCTCTTTCATATCCTTTTCTCTGTCTATGATGGTACATTTTTTCTGTGATTAGATCAAGTTGTATATGTCATTACTTTGATATAAAGCTTATTTATAATTTGTTGTTTATCTCTTCCAGTGCTAACACTTTACTTGTATGTACTGTGTTCTTTTGCTGGATATTTCTACTGATAACAGATATGCAAAGTATAGATGGACATTTCACTTTTACCGTCAAGTGCTTAGGTGTTTCTTTCCTTAGAGATGCTGAATTGCCAAGTGCAGGAACAGAAAAGTTGGTCTGTTTGTATTGTGAAAAGACCATTTATGTCTTTCTATTTCTTTGTGTCTGTTCGGTTTGTGAGGAAAACAGTGACCTAATATGAATTGTATTGCATTAATTGTTCCAGTGCAAACATATCAGTCAATCAAAAGTAAAAGAGAGGTATGAAAGCTAGACCAAAATATTTTGATGAATCCTTGTTCTGACTGAAAAGACATGTATATATTTAAACCATTTTGGAAGAAAAGTGCAGAAAGAAGATGAAGAAGTAATGTGATCCAACGCTTTTTTTTAGTGGAAAATACTATACTGAGTGTATTTCGTTGATTTAAATTCAAGCACTGTAAAAGAAATCTGTTTGGACAACAGGATTTTCTTTAAGTGTTCTTTGTGTAGGAAATTTGCATTTGCATCTACATTGCCAGGATTCAGAGAAAAAGGATGAGGGAAAAGAAATTTTAAATTTGTCAAAGTCCTTACAATAGAACTCTAAGGCTCAGTGAATGTGAAGTCTATCAAATGGAGACAAAGATATATGCACTATATTATAAAAATACCCTGTGAGATAGTAAAGAAATTATTCTTATGATTTGTTATAGTTCTAGTCTGTGTCCCAAAAATAACTCATGCTGTTGGTATAGACTTCTTTGCTGTCTTGCTTTAAACTATCTCCTTTGGAGCTTCTCCCATGATTAAAGCCACATAACTCATTTCAGGGTTCTACCCTGAACTCTTGTCTGCATGCAAAATCAGGAGAATTCTCATTTATCTGAGACTTCTGGGATAGACCTCAGAAGTTCACCCGCTACTATTTTTGTTAGACTAATTAAAAGGAAGTTGTATCTCTCGGTGTATTTATTTAAGGAAACCGGTGTTCTTTCTCTTCTTGGACTATCTGAAAACTTACCATGAACATCCACCCATCCCAAAAATGTTTCTGCTAAATAATGTTGAATTTCCACAACAAATTAATGGAGTTTCATTTCATAAGGTTTTTCAGAAAAAAAGTCAAAATAAAAATCAAGCTTATATGCCAAATAGAGAGAATATCAAGAGGCTCAGTTAAGTTCAATAAGAATTTTTCCATCAATTTTTTTTACAGTGGTGATCATAGTGAGCATTAAAAAGAAAACAATACTGATAGAAAGATCATAATTTTGCATTTGAATGAACAATCCATTTGGCTACTGTTTCTGCTGACAGCACTTTTTATCTGAAAAAAGAAACCTCATAATTTCTTTTGCTGATTACCACATTTTTCTCTGTGTTAGAAAGCTTAAGGTACTAAACATTCCACTTTGATGGTGAAAATTAAGACAGAGGACCTAGATAAATGTTCCTGCAATCCTTGGTATTCAAGGAAACTATGGCTACTTTCACCGGCTTTTTGTAGCTTATATAATATGGGAACAGCCCTGGTAGGAAACTTGAACTTGAAAAAAGTATTCAAATGTGACCTATGTGGGCTCTAGAACAGAGCCTATACTGTAGAGTCTGAGTATATAAACAGATTTTATTTCCAGCACACCTCGATATCTGATTATTTCTTTCCCATCTGTTGTACATTGGGGTTGTAATTACATAAACCTTCCATTCAGGTTGCAGAAACAATATCACTTGATCTCTGCATGGGCAATAAAATACACAATTTCAAATTCTATTTCAGGGTCTATATTTGAAGTAAGCCTCCACTGTTTGAACAGACACACTACTGAAGCTCAAGTGTTTGAATGTACCTTTGAAGAGACCAGAAGAGGCTCAGAAAAACAGTCCTTTTAAAACTGACTTTTGAATTTGAACTAATTTTCACTGAGTGTTTACTGGTTGCTCAGCTTGACCTTTTTCTTGCCCTGTCTAATATAGTGTAAGGTGTTTGCATTCCAGATTTTGATTTAGGAAATGCTTTTTGATCTTACTGTGTGGTGGCAGGTGTATAATAGGTAGGCACAGTTGGGAGAATTGTAGATTAAAACTCTAGACATCTGCAATATTCTTTTCAGACCAGAGGTGAGGATGTAAGAGGCAAAACATTCAGAAAGCAGCTTACAGTCAGTTAACCACAGCACAATTTAGCTATATTCTTAGAAGGATGACTCATTCTGCCAATACCACCATATAAAAGAAATTACCTATACTTCATAAAATAGGATTTCAGTTTAAGTGGACAATTCAGTTTTACATTTTTATTTTTAATAGTGAACTGGCTATAAGATATAGCTCCATAAAAAGCTATATATAACACAGAAGCAATTTTCTAAAAATAATGTGATGAATTTATGTAAAATGATATCAAGCTTCAAGCACATCTGATAGGCAATATTGTGAAGCATCTCATGTGGCTTTTCTATGTCATATGGAAGCTGAAGAAGAATGGTACAATTTAATAATCTATCTCAAAGAGTTACAAGGATACAAAAGCATTGGATCAAGAAAATTCACTTTACAGAATAAGATGTTCTGCAGTGGTAGAATTTTCTGGAGGTTGTGTTAACCATTCATGAAAAATCAACAAAGAGAAAATGGAAGTATTACAGAGCTGAACAAAGGATACTTTCATTAGATAATCAGTATAAGAAATATATTGCAAGCTAACTCAAATAAGCTCCAAAAAATGGATAAAATGCAAGACTTGACCTTAATACAAACTGCCTTTTATCAGCATGGAAAACATTGAATAGTCATGTAAAAGTACAGTACAAACTGGCCAACAATGCCACTCATTCTCCATGATAATTCTGCCCACTCAAGCTCTTGGACTTTTTTTCATGATATGACTAAATAAAACACTGTTCAGTACTTTCAGAGTTTTATTTTTCCTTCTGAGAAGTCCAGCCACAGCACTCTGCAATTTTTTTAGTGATTACTTAGACCTAAAAGACCAGTTAAGACACACAGTTTACTTTGGGTTTGGGTAGTGTTGTGACACCAGTGCTCATCAAGTCACTCTATCACTCCCCTCATCATCAGGATGGGTGCAGGGAGAAAATAAAATTAAAAAACTCGAGGGTTAAGATAAAGGCAGTTTAATAACACAAAATCAAAGGTCATGTGTGCAAACAAAGGAAAATGAAAGATTTATTGTCTACTTCCCTTGAGCAAGCAGTGTCCGGTTGCTTCTTCAGGGCTTCCCTACATGTAGTGATTGCTCTGAAGATAAACATCGTAAATAACAAATGCCCCTGAAGAAGCACTGGGGACTGGGAATGGGGATGTAGTCAGTTCATTACATGTTGTCTCAGCCACTCCTTCTTCCTCAGAGGGAAGAGGACTCACACTCTTCCCCTGCTCCACTGTGGGGTCCCTCCCACAGGAGACAGTCCTGCACCAACTTCTGCAATGCAAGGCATTCATTCCCACAGGCTGCAGTTCTTCACAAAAGGCTCCAGTCTGGTTCCCTTCCATGGGGTCAGCAAACCTGCTACACTGTGGGCTCCTCTCTCTATGGGTGCGCAGGTCTTGCTGGGAATGCGATCCAGTGTGGACTTCCCACAGGATCACAGCCTCCTTCAGGCATCCACCTGCCCTGGCATGGCTATCGGGGCATGGACGTCTGCTCCACTGTGGACCTCCATGAGCTGCAGGGGGACAGCCTGCCTTACCATGGTCTGCACCATGGTGCTGCAGGAGAATCTCTGCCCCTGAATTTCCTGACCTCCTCCACCTCCTTTTTCAAGGACCCTGGTGTCTACAAGGCTGTTTTTCTCTCATATTCTTACTCCTCTCTCCATTTGCCCAATGTACAGGTTTTTTTCCCCTTCTTAACTTTGTTATCCCGGAGGTGTTATGACCATTGCTGATGGACTTGGCCTTGGCCAGCAGTGGGTCCATCTTGGACCCAGCTGGCATTGGCTCTGTTGGACATGGGGAAACTTCTGTCAGCTTCTCACAGAAGCCACACCTCTAGCCCCCCCAGTACCAAAACCTTGTCGCGTAGACCAAATACATGCAGCTCCCTAGCTAGTTTTGTTTAATTGTTCTCATAGAGGAATGTAACATTTGAGGCAGCTTTTAATTATTTTTTCATATTACATTTAGACTTTTTCAGATCCTTAGTTACTTTCTAAAAAGAATAACTCTAATCAGCAGGAGACATCTATAGATCAATCTCTGCAAAAGCCCATGCATCCAGACAGTTACAGCCTCATAGTGAAGCATCTTCAAGGATTTAATGCTTCTCAAGGGCTATTCTCTACCCACAGGAGCCCTCCAGGAATGCCCACAACATGTTGAGCAGCTGGGCCACCACAGGCAGCATGCAAACAAGCAGGAAAGCAGTAGCAGCACTGAAGCCAAGCTCCTTAGCTGTACTTGGCATTTCTGGTGCCACACACTTCTGAGGCAGGACAGAAAAGCTATTCAGTCTAGAGTGAGCAGTCTGAAAGCAGATTTTAACCTCTATTTTGGCAGAGCAGAAGTGACACACTGGCAGATTTCTCATTACGCTCATCCTGTGATGTTCTACACTTGGTGTTCGGAGTAGTACTGGCATGCTTAAGTGAGGGAAGCAAATCACGGGGGACAAGGCTAGCTGTAAAATGGAAGAGCACACAGAAGAACAGCAACCAGAATTTCAAACTTGCTTTGCTTCCATTTCCCTTTGGTTTTGTTTTAATTCTTTGACCTTACTGTTCTTATTTCCACCTGTGTCTTTACTCTCATTTGAGCACAAGGGTTGCATCTTTGCTTTGCTGTAAGAATGATGACAATTGGCTCCTGTTAGAAACAGGTTCAGAAGTTCAAGTTTTCTGAGCTCTTGCTAACTTCAGGCACTACACAGAATACTAAGATGAAACAATATGTCTCTTGTGTTATGATTCTTCAGGCTTCAAACTCAAATTGACTCACTAAATAATTTTTGCTACATGGAAAAAAGCACTGGACAAAACAAAAGGCTATTTCTGGATGCAAACATTTTCCACCTTCAGATAAGAAAATCTGGAAAGTGATCAGGCTTTTTTCCGTAAAATCAGGCTGAGCTGAGCTCTGAAGACCAACTATTTGCATTTATCTCATTTATCCACTGCATGTACCTATGGTGGTACCGTGACTTTTGAGAATACAAAGGTCAGTCCTTCCACATAGAAGATCTAGTGTGTCATTATTTCCAAGTCCTTGATTCTGCATGTTGCTAAGACATTTTAACACAGTACATCCACTTTAGCCTTCACACAACACAAGCTCAGACACTCCTTTAAGCACACTAGTATCTCCAGGTGCCTATCCTCACTGAAGTCAATGACAGAGATTTTACTCACTGTGCAGGACCATGGAGAGAGAATTAGAATATCTCAATAAAAAGAAGGTTTTTAAGCACTTTGATAAAGCTTCTGGAGCTACATGAGGTAGATTGCAGGGTATGGCCCAATATGGCCAATATGGCAGGGTATGGTGAGGTTCCCTCATGCCATTTTGTAATCTGTGTTCTGTCTTCTTCCCTTCTGCCAGTTTGGGGGCACCCTAGCTCTCCTATAATCCAGTAGAGCCCCCCAGACAAACTGAGAGCGGGAAGAGGAAAGAGAGAAAAGCATAAAAAGATAATAGTTTCCTGCCAGCTCATCACGAGATACAAATAGTGCCAGAGTTGTCTTGTAGGGGAAACCAGTGGGGCAGGTGTGAGTGACAATAAAACAGTCTTTGGGGGACTCAGGCAACACCACATCAAGGCACATATGTATTCCAAAACTGGGCATATCAGTGCTTTTTTTAGGCAGATATACACACATATATAGGAATATATACCCCCACACTCCTACATCAGCTTCCTTTTCATTTATATCTCAAACGGTATTGAAATGTCTCCAGCTTATTCCATGCTTAAAACATGCCATGTAATTTTTACTGTATTTTATTTAAGGGAGAATTTCCAGTCTTCATGGTTGGCCCTGTCATTAGATCTGTAAAGCAGTGAGTTTCCTTACTCTGCAGAAGAGAGTTAATAGATACTGGCAAAGATTTTTAATAACACTTTTCCTATAGGTAAATTTCTCCCATCTCTCAAAAAAAAAAAAACAGAGTGAAAGACAGTATATAAAAGATTGTTAGAAACTCAGAAACTAGGACTTGTTCTTATGTGTACTTACAATAAATGGAGCATTGGATTGATTGTTGCATGCCAGCCTCATACCTGTGATGACACAACTGAAAGATAGGATTTGTATTTGTAATCTTGATAACCTTCCCTGTATGAGCAGACATTCTGCTTCTTCACAAAAAAAAAAAAAGGCAAGAAAAAAAAAACCATCCTGCACTTCCTTACAGAGAACTTTGTAACTTTCTTGTTCCTTGTGCTTTGATTTGTGACCTGTGATAACTGAGATTTTGTTGTGCAAGAACATAGCTGAGCTACTCCTATATACTATAGGAGTATACAAATGAATCAGATATTATTTACACGAGTCTGGATTTAGCCTCTTTCTGAAAATTTCAGAGATCATCATATATTTTGTTCCAGAAGGAAGGAAGGACAGAAGGTTAACTCCTATCATGTCCTTTCCTTGTGAACCATGTAAAAAAAAAATTAGTGCAAGTTAGAGAAATGGACTTGCTTTCCTATAAGAAATAGAAAAACCAGGCTTCTTTCCTCTTAATAATTTGTTATGCAAAACAGTCTATATAATGCCATTTTCTTAAAAAATCCCACTGCTTTTTAATATATTATAATAAAGAGATTGAAGAGGATGACTCTGTTTCTGAAGAATATTGACCTCTTTAGTTCTGATATTATACTCAGATATGGATGAAAATTTCTAGTTTATAATAGACTAAAATTATTTTTAGATGTATTAGTAAGTACTATGATGCTGAAATTTAGGAAAATTGCCCCCATGATATCTTTAGAATGACAGGTTTATATAGCTTTTCATTTGAGTATGTGCATGTACTTTGTACATGTATTTACACACATATATATATTATAATATTGACAATCTCTGTGATAGTTCTGACTTTCGTCGTGTTCTGCTTGATTTATCAGCATCATCCACAATGTCCATTTTAAAGCCACTAATCTGGCAAATGTTTAAGTTAATTCTTGAAGACATAGAGCAACAGTTCATAAATTTGAAATGTCACAGAGAGTGCTGACATATTAAATGCTTATTCTATTCGTTAATTTTTTTTACCTCAGAAATGCAAAGCAGACGAATATTGAATAGGCATAACTTATATGAGCACACATTTACCTCCATATTCATGCATCACATTTTGTATTATTTAACAGCAGCCTGGTCCTGCTGTTTTATTACCCAATTGGCTAGGATGACATATGACCATAAGAATAGATAGAGGCTTACATTTGCATTTGTTCTTACATTATAGAGCTTGGAAGCAAACTGGTAACCAGAAACATATTATCTAGAATTACAGGCACACGTTGCTACCATGGTAATGTTTTAAAAAATTAAGTGTTCTCAGTAGGTGTTTAGTGCCTCCATATTTCAATTAGCACACACTTACTACATGCCTACAATTCTTAAAGATTGTATATAGGGATATATTACTCAGATGTGCATTATGCATATATGAATGTCTATACATTCTCACAGCAAAAGTTCCTTACCCAACATTTTATGAATATTTTACAAAGGAAGAAAGAAATCTTGGAGGGTAGGAGATATCAGGCAAGAATTGTGGGATGAGGGATGTACTCTTCAATCACTTCCCTGCTTGTAAAGCTACTGTACTCAGAACTGTTCCTGAGCCATAAATAAGATTTTTCTAACTCTTGGTGTGTGCTGACAAAGGCAAAACTACAGCAAGGACTCCTTATAGCACACATTAAAGTTTGGGTTCCCGAGGCTTCTAGCATCCCTTAAATAGTCTTCAATAATCTAAATGTCACAGCAGACTACTGAAAAAGACCACTGCACAGTGGGGACTTAATTCCCCAGTTGCAAAAACGCCAAATGTGGTGATATGAGCCAGCATTGCCACATAAAGAAACTACATCACAACAGATGGATTGTCTGACCAAATATCACTTTGATTTTCACAGCAGAAGAAAAAGCTACAGAACTTAGATCTGTTTTCCTTCATGACTTTGTATATATTGTGTTCCCAAACTAAGATTAAAAATTTATAAATGGCATTTTAATATAAATGTGTGTGTGTATATATATATTTCTACATATTTATAAATATACAAGTTTGAATTAGATCAACAGGGCATGCATGCTTACTATATGTATATTTGACTAAATACAAAACATTTTTTAAGGTGATGGAGTTTCTGCCAGTTCCATCACAGTTAACATGAGCTATGAATGTTAAGTACTTCTGAAGAGTGAAACATGGTTATTTAGGTGACTAAACACTGCAAAGAGCTGTCATGTTTGAATACACAGGCCACAGTGCTTGGGGAAAAATCAGCTTTCTGCTATTGAGTATATTGGCTTACTGGAAGAGAGGCAGACAGTACAAAAGCTTTCAGTAAGAAGCTAACTCATTTTGTCTTTATTTAGCATAAGAGATAGCACAAAATCATTGGCTTTTCCTAATGGGCAGTTTATGAATAAAAGGGAACAAAAATCCATATTCTATCAGACAAGATTACTGCAATGATCCCTTTGTCTCTAAAAAAAAACCCCAAACAAACACAGCCCTTCATTATTTTGTTTGCAGAGGCACTAGTATCATCCTCTGTATTTTGTGCAAGCAAAGGTTAGCACAGCAAGTTGAACAGGCAGGAGTTACAAGTATTGAG
>VZRE01018009.1:0-14949 GCA_013396775.1 Cephalopterus ornatus
CTAATTGTTTCCTCCTTGATTACAAGGGGACTATTCAGCTTCTTATCTCTATCAACAAGTTCCAGAAGCCAGTTGCCCTGAGGACAACCTGTCTTACTGTTGAAAACTGAGGTAAAGAAGGTGTTAAGTACCTCAGCCTTTTTCTCATCTTTGATAACTATAATAAGAGTTGTACAAGGAACATAAACCATAAAGTTTAGGACATGGCTCACACAATGATCTCAACAAGTGTCATGTTCAGTGGGATTCACTCTCACAGCTTTAGCTGTCTGAAAATACTCAGTGCATATTTAGATCTCTGCCCCCTCTGATAACCCAAGAGACACTACCACCTTCAGAAAACAGTTTACCTCATCCTAAACCAGCATGGATGGAAAGGCAACCTGAGGGACTTAATCTCTCTCCCCTTCTGTTAACCACAAAGGAAATGGAGACAATGAATTTTGACTAGAGGCTTGCAAACTGAGAAGAATTAGTCTCTTTTATAAAAATTATTGGTATGGAGAAAGGTGTTTCTTAACATGAGTCTGCTCATCAGACTGACTTTTGCTAATTAACAAAATCCACTGTTTTATTAAAAACACCCAAACAAAACAAACCAACTTTTGAGGGATTCTCTAGATTTCAAACCAATAGGGAGGTCTGATAAAATTTCATAGATACAAATTTGATTCTAATAATTTTTCCCACTGACGGAAAGTGTTTGTTATGTCAAAGCTGCATAATTATAACAGATGCAGGAAATATATACTGTGCAAGGAATCTTAATATGTTGAACAAGTACTTCAGCAACAATGACAGGAATAGTACCTTTTGCGCCACACTAACTCTAGCCACAACAGCACCTACAGCTTGTCCTAATTCCAAAAGAGCTAATGATTCTTCCCCTGTTCCATAATGGACTGTCACCTCCCTCCCTCCTAAGGCCCATCTCTGTTCCATAAGTCACTTAATTGATCACGTAATCTAATTATCCAGAAGCAATTGACTCTAACCTGTTTAGCTGCACTTGGTGCTCTCTCAGACTGAGCAGAGTGTCTACCTGACGGAATGCCCATAATACATTTTCCAGTCACAGTTATAATTTCACAGACATTTCTTTCAGCCTTAATAAGAACACCTTCCTCATGAACTGTTTGGAGTTAAATTTTTTTTAGTATAGATTACTTTCTGGATGCACTTTACCATGCAGGTGCACAGTCACAGTAGCCTGACTGACAGTATGATATAGAAGTGGGAATGAGCAGCCTGAAAATGAAAGCTAGATGTAAAAGTCATTTTCTAACAGCCTATCTTATCTTGTCTGAAAGACTAAAACGTTTCCTCCACCCAAACCGCACGATTCTTTAACAGAACAGAGGTAGAAATGTGTCAAAAAACAGACTTAAAATGAAATAAGAGGACTTGTTTATAGATACAGTGTACTGAATCTTGATAATGAAAAGTCAGCGCATTGAGTTTCTACCTTCAAGGAAAATCAGAAAATAATAAAAAATAGAAAAAAAAATAATGATTGACATTAAGATTAACAATAAGCTAACTTTTATTTAGCAACTTCTATTATATTAGCAAGTTACTTTGTATTCATCAGCAGGGCAGCTGCAGACACAAACAGATTAAATACAAAGCTTAACATAGGCTAACTAATAGCTGACTTCCTCCTGTCCAGACTAACCATCAGCTTGAACACACTGTTGGCAACTCTGTGATGGAAAAGATCAGCTTCCACGAGTTTATCTGTACTATTTTGGTTCCTACAGACAACGGCAGATGAAAACACCGTGGGACAGCATCCTGTAAGACACTAAAAAATAGGAGGCTGTTTACTTAGGTGTCTGCAAGTCTAAGAGGATACCAAGTTCCACAGCATGCCAAAATGAAGTTTGGCTCTGAGAATAAGCTGAGAATGTGAGGGATTTTTAAAAATCGGGTCCCTGAATATTATTAGAAAAAACTTTAGGCATATAAAGCAGATCAAGAAAAAGATAGTCAAAGAATATCCTCTCAGCTTTGGAAATCCGTATAATGTGCTCATCACGACTCAAGTATGGCAGCTGGCTCTCCTGTTCAAGAACCAAGTCCCACAGGTGGCTTTCTGGATGTCTCTCATGGTAATTCTGCTGCGTGTTTTTGTTTTTCAGTTTGTTTGTTTTCAGACTAACCGGACATATGCCTCTCCTGATTTTTCCAGCCAGTTTAAGTTTTTTTCTTCTCCCTGATACACTGGATGGATTTTCCATGCACTCAATGCATAGGAATTTTATTCTGGTTCAGGATTTTGTAAGGGAAAAAATAATGTTATTTTTAGTGACAATTAAGACAACTGCAGCTACAGTTTGACCTAGAGTGAAAAGCTGTGGCTAGTGAATGCAATAAAATGTAATGGTTCATTAAAATAAAAGCAATATTGCAAAGATCTCAGGAGCATAAAATGATGTTAATATTTTTACACTCTTTTTGAATGGAAATTGTTTCAAACCATCATTTGAAATAAGAAAAAGAAAAGTCAATTCAAAACTTCAAAACTTTTAGTAACCTGCAACATTTGTGATGGAGAAAATTGCAAAAGACAGGAAGCTGTCTAGGATAGGGACTGTCTTTTATTCGTTCATTCATACAATGTTTGTGTTGCTCACAAATGAATAACTGCTGTCTAGCACAACAGAGTAGTACCTCCTGGATGTTAAGCAAATCCAATTAACAGTAATGACAATAATCAGTAAAGGCAGATATCACCATCTGCATCAGTCCTCGATCCTAAATGTTTATCTGACTGTATATACAGATGAATTTTTTCTTACTCATAAGTTACATCAAATTCCTGCCATATGAGGAATTGTAATTGGTCACTACAAACAACTACCTAGGATTATATTCTGTATCAAACAGTAGCCATACCCTGCATTCAAGAAAAGGTGAACTTTGGACTTGCACAGTGGTATAATGATGGCCCTTCTTTTACACTTTTTACCCTAATAATTGTCATAATTTTGTTTGCTTTTTTGATCGCTGCTGAGTGATGGAATATTGTTTTCACAGTTATTCATCATACTGTAAAATCTTACTCCTGCTCGGTAACAGCCAGCTCTGAGCCCACCATTTTGCAGGTGAATTTTGACTGGTTATTTCTTCTAAGTGCATCACTTGACAACTATCTGTGTTTTTTGACAAATCACTCAATCTGAGATTATATTGCATACAGCTCTTGCCTTTAGTGCAGTCGATATCTGTGTAGCCATCAGGGAACCTGATATCGATGTTCACTCTTTTTACCTGACCATCTATTGAACAAAAGCCTCCAGCTGTGACCTCCCTGTTTTGAGAACTGCTGCTATCTCTCCATCTACTTCCCCACTCTGGGGCTTCATCTTTCATGCTATGTCTATGTGCTCTCTTTGGTGAGGGCTTTAACAAAAACTGGGTGGAAATTCAAGGAAACCATATCAGCTGTAGCATTGTTATCCATGTATTTCCTAGCTTTTCAAAGGTTTCAAGATATGTGTATATGTCCTCTTTGCAAACCTTATGTTGATTTGTTCCATGCAGATCCAAGGTTTTCAAGCATCCACAAATATTATTTTGCATCGTGACTTGTGGGGAACTGCCTAAAGCAAACACTAGTATTACAGGCTTGCAGCTCCCTGGATGATTTAAGAATTGTTTCCAAAAACTGGCATCACAGTATCCAACCACAAAATCTCTGATAACAAGGCAATTTGAAAAACAAGTAGTTATGCATCACTGTCAGTAATGCCGGCAATTTTTTTTCCTTGAATTCTTTCAGAAAGTTTAGGTGAATAAAATCTGGTACTCATGATTTTATTTTATAATTAATTTTGTTGCATGACCATTAAATCACTTCAATTTCACATATCTTTTCAGAGAGCCTAGGAAGAAGTTCTGCATCATGGGATTCTCCATAGTTTTTTCCCATAGCTAACACCAATGCAAAGGATTTATTTAACTTCTCTGAAACAGGCCTCTCTAAATATTAATTCTACACCATGATCACTGTCTCAAAAGACTGGCAGACACATTGCTCCTGGTGTATCAGAAGTAAGACCTACTGCCAGTTTTAGTTGTTTGTACCATTTGTTCAAACATTCCTTCACCTGTTCTACCATGTTTTTACATTTAAATATGTTTAATACATCATTTGGGTGTGAACTCAGCTTTTTAAAGAACACCTACTTCTTTCTAACAACTTCCTTTACTCTGTTGTCTAGCTCTGCTGTCTTCTCTCACTTTCTCTCAAGCCTTTCATGACAGGTGGTGGGTGCTGGCCTGGAATATCACATATAGTGTCCTCGAGTAGCTTCCACACCACCTGGTACAACTTCCTTCTCTTTGCTGACCTTTTTTAGGTTCTTTTTAGTAAATATCTTTATTTTTGTGTAGTGTTCCTTCTTGAAGCGTATCCCACCTATTGTGGATTGTTGTTTCCTGGTGTTGTTTCAGCAGCATGTTGAATACAAAGGTTGCTGTTGTGATGTGCCTCTTGCGAACCAAATGCTACGCAGGGCGAAGTCAAGAATCTCAATTCCTCTCACAGCCCCACCAACCAACGTCTTGGATACTGACTGTATCTAAACACTGAAACTTTTCACAACATCCTGATGTGCCAGTAAGGGAGAAACTGAAGATCCCATTATTATTCTGTGATGCTTCTCTGATTTTTCAGCACTAAGTATTTACAATCCCAGCTGGATATGTGATGAAACAGAGTCCAAGCTTGCTTTGTTTTTTATACACTCAGTTCACACACACATTGATCGAAGGCATCTGGGAGATATTTGAAACTGTTTGAATTAATAAATTAATTTCAGCAATAATTTTTTGGGCTTTCTGTCACTTTATACAGAAAGTTATACTTGATGAAGCCCCCAATCTTTCTTAAAACAGCAACATTTCTGATAAAAATTCTGTACCACTCAATGACTTAATTTTTAAACAAAAGTAAATATTTTGACCTTTTAGTGATCTTTTATTATTTTTTTAATTTCAGACTGTCATCATTCCTTTCGGCATTTTAGGAGTGATGTGCAAACTATCAGTCAGTTACCATTACACAGTCACTTCCTAAATGGGCTCAGCTGTGCTCCCCAAAATCACTGAGAATTATTACATTGACTCAGTGAGGAACATAAAGTAAAATCACAGAGCCAAACACGAAGGAACAGAGATCCAATGACAATCAGTAACTGTTTTGAAGGCTATTAAATCACCAATGCTCAAGAATCTTAAAGTAACCACAGACTAATTACTACTAAATACAGAAATCTTCTTAGTCTCTGGCTAAATAAGATTATGTTTTGTACTTGAACAGAAAGTACCACCATGAATGGGAGGGGGAGATTTATAACATTTATATTAAAGAACTGGAAACAATTTAAACATTTGATATCACATTTCCACTTAAAAAATCTGTTCTTTGTTTTAACTTTGCAGGACACAAATACATGTTCAGAGTTTTCTTTAAAGCCTTTTTTTCCCAGAAATGGTTTTCAACCAATGAATCTGAAGCTCAGAATAACAACAGAAATGATAAGAAACACTGCAATCTCAAAATCCTGTGCAGCATTTAAAATGTTCTTTCCAAATATACCAGCTAAAATAGCACAAAATGTAAGAAGTTATTTAGACCACAGGACCACAGACTGGAAAATAGGGAATATTGGAAAACAGTTATCTACTGGAAAACAGATATCTAGTTTTCCCTGGTGATAAAACAGCATCAAAGAGCAGATCTAAACTAAAGTACAATCTTTTGCACAAAAGAGCTATCTAAAAATACACAGACATTGACATAGTAATATGAAGACAATCAACAACCCCTCAGCCCCAATTAATGAATTTCAGTTATCAAACATTTAAATATGACAGCTCAATTCTATTTTTGCAGTATTTTACATTTCTTAACTTTTTACAAAGCATCAAATAAACAATGATATTTAACCCCATATATGAAAGAGCTGCCACAACTTCAATTTATTAAATGGTTCTTCCAGTAAATCCTACTTCAAAACACTTTGGAAAAGTAAAGTCTCAAAGAATGCAAACCTTCTAAGACTTTTATTTTAAACTATTTCCTTCATCCATTTATCTTTGGATCTTAAACTAGATTTCAATCAAATTTAATTACATAGTTTCCAAGCAGCTTTGTAAAAACAGGGATGTTTTAGGGCATGGATTCAGTTTATTTTATTAATCGCATTCTAAATTAATTGTGTTTTAAAGCAGTAAGTAATTTCTTAATGACCAAGTTCTCTATGTTAAATTAATCATACATATAAAGATGCAGGCAGGAAGGCTGGAAAAATGAGCAACACCACAGGGAAGATCCTAAACTGGTAATCTGTCAGTTTGTAACAGATGTGAACCTGGTGCCACAGAGCCCTCCCAGGGATGCAGGTTTGTTCCTGACTGCACGCCGCGCTGCAGTGGGCTCTGACTTGGCCAGAGCTGTGAGGTCAGGCTGCTCAAACTTTTTCTTCTAGAGTGAACACTCCAAACCAGCCCTTTAATAGGAAAGCTAGGTTTTATTAGAACAGACACTAGAACTGCTGATTTTTTTGAGGGGGAAAAAACTCAAAATGAAGAAAATTAAACCAAAACGATATGCACCAAATCATATCTCCATTTTATTTGATGCTTTGTAAAAAGTTAAGAAATGTAAAATATTGCAAAAATAGAACTGAACTGTCATATTTAAATTTTTGATAACTGAAATACATTAATTGGGGCGGAGGGGGTTGTTGAGTATCTTCATATTACTATGTCAATGTCTGTGTATTTTTAGATAGCTCTTCTATGCAAAAGATTCTACTTGCATCTTCATAAATCCTCATCAATCCTCTTTTCAGCATATCAGATACTTCCAGAGTTGCAGAGAAGTCTGCAGTGTTGTCTGGGTCTCTAGGGAAAGTCCCTCTGAAGCCTGGGGTTCCGCTGTTCTCAACAGACATCTGAGAACATCAGGTCTCTGCTTTAAATAGGGCTTATTCCTTTGCCATCATTCCTCTAGCAAGTGTTTCCTCCTCCTGAGGGCTCTGTTCTGGCTTCTCACCAAACAGTTACAGATTTCCAAGGAATGAAACATGATATATGACATAAACACGTGATTATTCATAACAGTAAATTGGAAAAGAACCCCACAAAACCCAGCTGATACCACCTGTTACAAAAATAAGTGTTTGGAATGTGACTGAAATAATTTTGTCACATGTTCTCAACAAGAAATCATTTAGTATGCATATTCTATTTTCCTAGGTATTGACCCCAGTGTACATCATCTTCAGACTATTAGACCACCTATTTCTATGCACAGTAAAATATTACTGGGATAACACGGATCACCCTCTATCACTTCCAGGATTTCTTGTGCTGCTTCCCAAAAGTAAAGCACTTGAAATGGCAATGGGAGCACAATGACTTGTCTGTTCAGCTTAGTAAAGCGTCAAGTTGTTTTTAGTTCCCATTTAAGTTGTTGAGAAACAAGAGTTGTGCTGCATCTCATTGAAGCGCAGTATTGTCGCCTGAAAAGAGAGACACATTCTTACTCTTCTTCAGTTATATAATATGATCTGAGAAATAACCCTGCTATGATAAAGGGAAATGTGTTCACCTGTCTACACTTGACTTTGTATTTCATACAATTTTAAAATCTGTCATCTGCTTGCAGAATGTAGTTTTTACCATCACACTTTGCCCCTCTAATCCAGATTTCTGGCAATGCTAATGCTTTTCATCTTTACTTGGTGCATTGCCTGACACCTCTACAAACTTAGTTTAATTTTTCTTTTCTATGTAATAGAACTTTAGGCATAAATAGCTTTAAGTCAGACTCCACATAATATGCTATGGATATGTGTATTTTTTTTCTTCTTTGATGAACTTAGATGTTCATTATTAATTGAATCTCTCACATGCTTTCATGAACTGGCTGATGTATACCACTATTAATCCAACTAGGAGGCAGGTAAAGTCCCTTGTTGGTGTAAAATGCCATTCCTTTAGGGAAGGATTAAGAGGGTTCTCTCAAAGGGAGCTTACCTTGTCATAAGCACTAACTTTAACCTTATATGGTGACTTTTAGGTAGGATATTCTTCCTGAATGAAATACTCAGCAGCAGGTAGGAAATATGTAAGAAGAGCAATAAATTCAGGTCTAAGAAGTCCCTCTCCAGGTTTCATGATACCACACATCTCACAGAATCTTCTGAGGTGGAAGGGACACACAAGGATCAGAGTCCAACTTTTAAGTGAATGGCCCGTATGGGGATTGAACTCATGACTTCGGTGTTGTGAGCAACTGAGCTAATTCTTTGTACATCTCCCACTATCTAGACAGCAGATTTGGGCAGAGAAATTGCAACACAAGTCATTTGGCAGCTCTGATGTACAAGGTTATTGTACCACTGTGCCCCTGGATACACCTTGGCGACAGACTACAGTTTGTCATAAGAGTCTCAAGCTGTACTGGATACTGTCAGTGCACCTGCCATTGACTCAGCAGTTCATTTTGAAGACTTTTTGGACTTAGGGAGGACAAGGCTTCAAAGTAAACACTTTCCTCTGTCTTAATTTTAAAAGGATCACTTCCACTCTGAAACAAGGAAACAGGTGTCACTGAGTGATGCTTTAACCCTGATGGAGCTTGACAGCACAGAGGGTATTTCATGTTTCCCTCAATCCTTCTGGACTTTGTTTTGCTCTTCCTGACCTTTTGGCAATGATTAATACTATATTAATAATCACAAAGGCTTACATGACTGGGACAGCAAAAGAAATATTTGCAGAGAACTGGTTATCTCAAACCATTAAAGTTTTGAGGATGCCTCCTCATCTAGTCAAAGTTCCTTCGTTGTGTTGCCAGTATTTGTGCAATGCCTTTAACAGTGCCACAATTTATCACTAAAATCTACTTGACAAATTTTTGCAGAAGAGATGCAATTACATTATCAGACTATAGGTAAGAAACTGAATGTTTAACAAGTGCATACAAACAAAAAACCTCTCAAAACTCTCCCTTCTGTCCTCCTACCCTGATTCCACCTGGAAGTAACTAGATATGGAGCACAAAATTGTTGCTTCCCTTTATGCTTGTAATTTGACATTATTCTTTCCAGTCTGGAGTGAAAAAACATATCGCTTCCCCTTTCTGGAACTGGAGTATCTCAGCATCATTCCAATGGTGAGATACTCAGCACTTCGTAAAACCTTTAACACAAGTTTACTCAGCTCTGACTCAATCTTATTGCTCATCTGGAGTAGTGACAGGGTTACAAAATCATATTACTTGATACATTATATCCTCTGCATTTGGGTTTCTGCTACGCCTTAATCTGAACCTTTTCAAAAGCTGGAAACTAATTAAGTGATATCACTTTTTTTCCCCCCTCACAGAGACTTTTCTTCTGGTCTCTCTCACCTGACTTAACACGTGTTGTCAAAGGGGTATTCAGGTTTCCTACACTTAAGCTGCAGAAATTGCTTCCACCAACACTTAGGGCAGCCAAGTAATATCTGACTTTTTCCCAAGATGGCTACTACACGACAGAAAGTTTTCTGACGCTAAAGAAGTATAACCTTTTTATTCTCACAGCCTGACGATGTATCATGAATAATTTTACTTGAACAAGAAAATGTAATGAAGATATTTCTTCATTTTACTTGTATAGAAGAAACAGGAGCCTTGTTGCAGGTTCCAGGTACAAAGCTTGTCAACCAACTACATAAAGATGTTGGTTTTAAATGCAAGGAACACAGGCCTAAGAACAATTTTTCAATTTGCTTAAGCAGTAACACTTTCCTTAACGTTAATTAATTAACAAATACAAGGTTGGTGAAAAAAACCCCTCACTGCAAATGCTAATGTTTTGCTGGAGTCACAGACTATAGCTTCATTTGACCTCTTCTTTTCCACCTTGAGAACACAAAAATTTTTACAATGCTGATTAGACAATGCAGGCTTTTGTAATAAATATATATCTTACATGATTGCTGCTGTTCCTATCTGTACAAACTATCCAACTGTTTTTATACTTGATATACTATCACTCTCATGCCTGTATCACGTGTTACACGTAAAAAGTTACTGCATGTGTATAAACTCTGTGGAGTACAGGACATCAAAATTGCCTCCTTGGAAAGTAATGTTTCATAACAACTCCTGGATGATGGTTTACTTCATGAAAAAATGCTTTCCTTAAAAAAAACCAAAACACGACCAAATCACCAAAACCAACGTACTATGCTTTATACAGTTCCTAAAGACACAGGGGTTTATGCACCTGTTTTGATTTTTTCCAAAGGAGACTCAAAATAAATGATGAGAAAGTGGCTCATTTCCCTATAGACCTATGATCAGCAAAGAGAAAGCAGGACAGAACTAATCAAAATTCACTTATTTAAACCAAAAATAAATTCCAAGAAGTCTGCAGTAAGGTTACAAGCTACCTGCACATCTCATTAGCAAAACCAAGATTCTTAAGGTTTCACTTGTTTGAAATCACAAGCAATGGTTGATCAGTCCTCCTCCTGACCTCTTCATAAAAGTCCTCTTTTGTCAAGCTGGACAAGAGGCCACACAGTACAGGTTTCTGTCTTCTCAAAGAACTAGGATTTTGACTTTAGTAGCCAGTTCCTGTGTTCACAGGACTTTTTTAATTCTGAAATACTTAAAGAGTTCACAAAAATCTTGCAGCCAGTGTCACAATGAACAAATCTTAGCAATGGCTTTAGGTTCTCTGTAGACAAGGGCCAGAGCACTGACCCCTGTGAAAGCAGGATTGGGAATGGGGGCCCCCTGGATACAGATAGCAGGTGCCTGGCTCTATGGTGTTGGCTACTTCTCTGGCTGAGCAACATCAAGAAAGACTACAGATGAAATTTTATTATTCACTCGTTCCCAGAAGGAGATACATGCTAAATCAGGGCTTCACTCAAGATTTGCTCCTGCCATTATCTCATACTGTAGCAGGTAGAGAGAACTTCCACTGTACTAACAAGTACAGTGACACAAAAAGTTTTCAGAAGTTCACCAGAGAATAGGCTGCAAACAGCTCAGAATAATTCAGGCCTTTACATTTACTTGGCTTTTAAAATAAGCATTTCAGTATAAGCAAGTTTAAGTGTACAGAATTACTGCCATTAAAAGAGAAGGAATAAAAAAAGGGAAGTATAAAAACCTGGTAAATACATTTGAACTAACAGATATATAATACACAATGAAAGCTTATACAGCTTGTAACATAACTGCTAAAGGCATTTCACTTTAATAGGCATATTTATCCAAGAATGTATTTAACAGAAGAAAAATGCCAGAGTTAGAGTGAAAAGGAAAAGTACTGCAAGTCACTACAGAATACATTCGAAGAATTTAATTATTGTACTTCTACTCAGATATTTTGCTGCATATGTACAAGTGATAACACCATCTCCAAAGCTTCTGCTGAAGTTCTCTATGCACGTATATATGGTTTTGCACTAAACAAAATATGAAGGTTATTTTCAAATGCAAACATTTCTGATTATTAGTGCATATTGTATTTGACAGTCTTTAATTTTTCCTTGACATGTTCCTCCCTTTCAGAGGAAAAAAACTCCATCCAAGGCTGTATAATACCGATCATTAAAGGCTCCACCCATCATCAGCATATCCAAGATTATGGTACCAATATGTGAGCAGCATTTCAGAATTGCCTATCTATGCTTACTTCACCAGGTACCTGTATGCCCTACCCAAGAAACAGTTATTTAGTAATGGAGGTAAATGCAAGATTTCCATTGGCAAGTGCTACAAAAGAGAAAGCAAATGACAAGAAAATCTGGCATTTTTTCTCAGGATGAGAAAAGCTTGCAAAAAAAGACAAGATTAAATGTGTATCCCGATATGAAAGTGGAAAATCTGCATCACTGGTTTATTATTTTAAGTCTTCCTGTTTATCCTGAGGCTACGTATTTTTATTTCCTAAGGAGCTGTAACAGGCACAAATTAGTATTTCTCTCCTCTACAGAGTTAACCTATATATGAAACAAAGAAGTACTGAACAAAGAATCAATCATTTCTTTTCTCTGGCAGAAGAACGAGAGGGATAGACATTATGTTCTTTTCAGTAAAAATGCCACAGTTCAGCTAAGGTATTTAACTGCCATGTACAAGTTACCATAACACTCACTCCCCTTTCCAGGTTCAAATAAAAAAAGCCAGCCTTCTCCAAACAGAAAGTTTGATCCTAGCTAGACTTCATTATAGTCACTTACTGTAACATCACGAGATGCCTCACTCTTCTAATTAGACAAGTAGTTTGGTAGAGTATTCTCATATGCTTCAGTGAAGAGCTGGGAATAAAAACCAGGTCCATGCACAAAGGTGGTGTACTGCAGCAGTTCAGGATATGGAGTGTTACAGACCTGCAGACCAGCCTGGAGCCTGCAGCAGTTGCTGCCTCTCTGTGCTGATCTATCAGCACTGTCTCAATATCAACTCCACTACTATATGCATATTTTTGCTCATGCTTTTATATGTCTGGCTTTCCACAGCAGAATCTTTACTATTTTATATAGTAAAATATGTGATATGAGAAGTGCATTGATCTGAGCATTCAGTAAAGTTCGGTTCCCTGAGGAACGACTCTTAATAAAGGTACATACTTAATTCTGCTACCTTGTCTAAAAGTTAATGGAGAGCAAATCTAAATCTAAATTAAGTCCAAAAAACCTAAGCCTTTTTAGTATATTGAATGAAGGCTGGAAAAGAACAGGTGCCACACTTGAACACAAGAACTAATTATGACATCTTTGCTGTTTTTGCTGCTTCCTCTAGAAAGCTAGCTGAGTAACTAGAGACATAGTTGCTGTATTTATACCCACTTTTCATAAAGTTTCACAGCAAATCATTTTCCTATCAACTAAATGCTGCATACCTTTGTCATTTCTGGAAATTTTATCTTCCACGTTGTTTGATAATGGGAATAACAAAGCATTCTATATATATAAAAACATATGTAGTAGACAGTATTAGCTTATAACTCTCATCTTCAGAAAGACAGTAACCAAAAAATTAGGTAGAGATATTTATTTGTCCAGACTGACAAAAGATAGGACCACCCGTAAAATCTCACGAAATGCTGATATAATACTGGAGTTGAGTGCATACTTAAATATAAACAGAATGGAATGGCTTATGAGCACACCGCAAACCTAAGCCATCCAGATAATAAAGTATTTAAAGCTGAATTTAAGATAGAAGTGTGAAAGGAATTAAGCTTATCGTATGTTAAAGATGCATCTTTTTTATTAAATGCTTGCTAGGCTCTCCTTAAGGTGTGGCAACCATTACAGTTGCCAAGCCACAAAAAACAAAGCTACAAGCTACCAAAACAAATGTTTTATCTAATATTCTATCTGGCATCGTGACAGTGCAATGGCTATTTGTCAGTGAAAAGCAAAGCAACAAAATAAACTTAATTTTGTGGGTAGCTGTGCAAGATGCTGATATCCAGTTCACTGTGACACTCACACCGTGGTCCTGTTCCAAAAATACCACCACCACAACACTCACTGAGAGTAATGTACTAAACAGATTTGAATTGGCAGAACCTGTTTCTAGCAGTCAGCAATTTAGCTTACATGGCATTTTTCATCCTGTTCTACACACCTTAAAGTACTGAAAAAGTTGGACTTATCACTGAATTAGCTTATGTTGCATTCTCTCAATGTTCCTAACATTTATGAATTATTTTAAATAAAATAAAAAAGCAAATTAGATAAACCTTTCATTCATGTTTATCCAATTAATTAGTGGAAAATTGGTATCATTAGCCTAACAAAGCAAAAATAGTTGCATAAAACTGTTTCTGAATTCTTTCCTAGTCGACAGCAGGATGAAGAGAGAGTGTGTTGGGTGAGCTTTATGTAAGTCTTTTCCAAATATCATCAACTCACCCAGAAATAAATAGCTTTGAGGCAGTAAGGTCACTCAGTTATTAGGGAAAAACACAGATGTAGGCAGAACAGGTATGAATTCACACAAACTTCACCTGTGATTAGACCAGCTACACCAAGATTGGATTTTCAAGACAACTGTTTAAACTATCTGCATCAAGGAAAAAAGGAAAGTGTCAGATGTTGGCAGTGTCCTACACATCAATGAAGGAAGGCCATGTGCCCCACTACACCTCTACAGAGTTAGAAGCCCAGCCAACTGTAAACTAGCACTCAGTCACGTCAGTACAGCTGCGCTGGTTACGCCAGCCCAGAGTCTGAGTACACTCAGATTTCAAGAGTCTGTGAGATGGAGCACTATCAGCTGGATACAGCCAGAGGTGCAGCTGTTAGAAGTGATTTGTTCTGTATCAGGAGAGACTGCCTATTTGCCCTGATGCCTGCTCCACAGCTGCACACTGCCAAAGCAGCTGGGAAATGAAACAACGGGTACAGAGATGCAGCAGCTCTGGTCAGCCAGAACAAGCTGTTCAGAGCAACTGGGGATCCTTGGAACGCACTTAGATTGCCTGGAGTGCATTTTGACTAGATTTCAGCAATATATTTGTGTGTGCTGGTATTTCTGTCTTTTGCTATAGCAACATCCATTTTTTTCCGCTCTCCACAAATGGATGGAAAGAAAGAGGGTGAGTGAGGCTGAAGCATGGCATAGGCAACACACATCCTGTACTACTGAGCAATCCTGAGTCTACTCTGAAGGAAGGGGCTTCCTTTCTCTCCAACAGTCTACAATATAGAAGACTCTGATTAATTATGCCCTTTTAGGTATCTGAAGTCTAATTATGAACCAATTTCCACTTGCAGGGATAAAACGGAAGGAAAATAGCATGAAATTAGCAAATAAAATTATTTAGCAAATGTAAAGGGAATGGGGGATGGATGGAGGATGATTTTCAAAGCTTCCTTGGCAAATGTTGTCACAGCTCAGAGTGGGAAACGGGC
>VZRE01018021.1:0-14765 GCA_013396775.1 Cephalopterus ornatus
CTTGGGGTGTCCTGTGCAGGGCTAAGAGTCGGACTCGACAATCCTGATGGATGCCCAACTCAGCATATTCTATGACCCTATGCATGGTTGAGAAGTCTCCATGTGGTTGGATGTTCCTTTTGGTCTAAGTTGTATGAAGAAACACTGTAGAACTTTCCTTTGAGGACCCTATGGACTCATTAAAGACATTCTGCATAACGCAGGTTGTAATGTGTGTGCAAAACTTTTTTTGCAGCATTGGGTTATCCCCTGTCCCTGGTAGTGCCATGTTGGTTTTATATCAGCAAAGAATGTTGTATAAACCTGTTTCTGCTAAGGAAAGGAAGGAGATGAGAAAGAGGAAAACTTGGCTGGTGGAAATATTACCACTGTTCAAGTAGATGATAATTTGCTCTTCTACTGCTCCTGAGCCAGTTCTAGTTCCAAACTCATGTAAGTGCATTAGTACAGCCAAGGGAACATTCCTAGAGTTGCTATTTATGCTCCTCACTGCAGCCATGGCACTGACAGTTTTGCCTGAAAGGTGGCTGACATTCAGTGAGCAACTTGAGTGTGTTCACATAGATCTGGTAAGGCAGATCTAGGAGGGACTCCTGGCTCATCTTTTTCATAGATGCTACCACAAATAACTCCACACCAACTTTGGAAGTGATGGAGCACGAAGCAGACTCACGTAGAGTAGAAAACTGGTTTTACAGCCAGGGCATGAGCAGTGAGGGATGTGAAGTCACAATCCACCCCTCGGTGATGTCACTCTCCACCAGCAGGTGATGCTCTCACAGTCAGTTAGTGACATGAGAAAAAAGAAAATACCATTTCTTGCTTAAAACTTCTAGATTTCCATGCTGCTCTGGAGCCCTCAGTCACCTGCATCATGTGTCCGTGCCCGTGTATCAACATCCCTTATCCAAGCTTCCAAACCATTCCTGGAATCACACAAGATACATACTCAGTAAAAAATGTTTTCTTCATTTTTCCTCCATGTCAACAGTGTTAAGAACTCCTGAAGAACTTCTTCTATACTGGTAGCTGCAGTGTATTCGTAATATCTACATAAAGAAAGTTTATTCAATTGATCAGTAGGTATTGTGTATCTATTTTATACATGGTCTTTCAGACATTTTTTTCTGCTTCTGAATCTTCTTTCTTATTTATTATCACTTCATGTCAGAGTGGTTCTTTTCACATCTACAAAATAATATTAAGAAATAGAATCTCCTCCTTGTTGACTCTGCTCTGCTTTCTGGCCTGGAGTCACATACTGTTTATTTGGTAAAGAGGGCCTTAGTTTTTTGTTATTTGAAAAAGTCCTTTGGGAAATAGCTTGCCTGGAGAGGCTGCCTTTAGGAGCAACACTCTGGATTAAGATTGTACTATCACATTTTTTAAAACTATCACTTAGGACAAAAATCTGTTAGAGTGATGTAGCTTGTACAATTTTTTTAATGTTGATATCAAAAAAAGGAAATAGAAGAAGGGCGTAGAGCAAGCAAGAAAGGAGGGAAAGACAACACTTTAATAATGAAATACTTCTACTTTTTTTTTTAATATCTTGGCAGTTTTTGTTCCAATTTTCAACACTGGGAATGAAGTGGAATCATATCTCCTTTTTTAGTAGATTGTACTCCACAGATTGTAAAAAACATAGAATAGAAAAAAGCTGAAACATAGAGAATGGGAATAGAACAACACAACACTTAAGGTAGAGTCCATATATCAACAGAGACTTTGTAGAAATCTTTAGGGAAGCCAAGGCAGAGTAGCCACTGCTATCTGCTCATCTACCAAACCAGCCATGTAATTATAAAAAGTTATCAGGTTGGTTAAGCAGGGTTTCTCTTTAGTGAATCCATGCTGAATGTTCCTGAGGGCTTACTTGTCCTTTGCGCACCTGGAAACTCCAGAACTCATCGCCTCTCCAGAGGATGAGGTAGATAAGTACTGGGAGACAGCACAGGGCCTGTGGAAGACTGTCACGGTGCTCAAGTAGAGGCTTTCCAAGGCCACACAACACTGCCACCTTGAGTCAACATTTCTGTAGCACAAAAAAACATCCAGTAGTTAAAAGTAGTGTATTTTTATTACCTTTTTAGAGATGCACAGGTTTTTATTTCTTTGTAATGATCATGATTTCTCTCTCTGGTCAGTTCTAGAAAATCACTTGTGTTAAAGCAGGGCTATAGTCCTTCTGAAAGTTCTAGAATCTGTCATATGCTTTCATTTTATGGAGTAAGTTTACTAAGCTAAATGCAGCAAAGTATAAAGTACCTTACCACACTCCCCACCATTTTGCTGCCAGTGCATCTTATGGAGAGCAAAGGCTTCACAGGGGTCACTAAGTTTCAAAAACACTTCAAACGTTTCATAGGTTGCAATAGAACTGGTAAAGACATAGTCCCCAAATTTATTTTTTTTTGCCTCACAGGTATTTTAGAAGTGATCAGAAACCGTGGAAGCGGGAACAAGCCAGAAAGTCACCAACTACTGATCTTTGTAACAGAGGAACTGTCAGAGTCTAGTTCCTTCTGGGCTTTCCAAAAGAAACACATGTGGGGGAGGATGGGAAATAAAGCTGAGGTCCCTTTACCTGGGGAAGGGGGAACCAGGGCTAAAATCTCACAGTCCTGTGCTGGATGAAGCATGTCAACATGTTACAACCTGACTGCAGGCACTGCCATGTCTGTGAGGCCAAAAATCCCCAGACCTGTGCTCAGTGCCTCTCTGACCTAAGCAGGTCCTTTCAACTTACCTTATTTTAATCTCCCTAGCTGTAAAATCGATTTTCTACTCTCTCACATGAGTCCGCAGTGTGCTCCATCACTTCTAAAGTTGCTGTAGAGTTACTTGTAGCAGTCCCTGTGAAGAAGATGAGCCAGGAGTCCTTCCTACCACTGACTTCCAGCCACATTCACATGAACACACTTAAGTCACTAAGAATGTTCCTCTGGCTGCACCAATGCACTTAGGTGGGTTTGGAATCAAAACTGGCTCAGGAGGAGTAGAAAAGCAAATCAGCATCCAATTGCAAACTGATCGTGTTTTCATTGGCCAAGAGAATACAGTTTCTGCCTTTCACAGAAACAGGTTGGCATAACGTTCTTTGCTAATACGAATCCATCATGGCACTGCTAAACACTCAGAAAACAGCCAGGGCCAAATCACTACATTGTCAAAGCTCTGAATAATGCTTCTTGTAACATGCAGAGGTAAACAATGCATCACTGTGCTACAGTGCAAACCTGGACTCCTGCAGGACTTAGGAGAAGGCAGTGAGTGAAAGAGTTCCAGGATGACTGTTTGGATTTAGGTGCCTTACTCCACCTGAGGCCCATCTCAGGCTGCTGTATCCTCACTGTTCTTGTCAAAAGGTGAAATCACCCACTTTTTCCTGAGAAGTTTAGCACCAGTGAACCTTAAGGAGACAAATAGCCAGAAGATTTGGATCTCCAGCACTACGAATAGAAAGAACAGCAGCAGTCCATGTTGAAATTTCACTGTGGAAAAAATCAAGGCAATCGAAAAAGAGAAAATAGGACCCTCATTAACCGCATTTAACAGCTCCACTTTGTGGTCAACTGACTATTTCTGCAGGGCCATCCAGACACAGACTTTGGGAGTGCTAGGTGGGTCTAATAAAGCTTGGGCTACCTTGGAGCACCTTTGCATGTCCTTATCTTAGAATAAGAAACACAGCGCACAAAGCACAGGCAATCAAGTTCAGGTTGTGCATGAATTCCATCTTACCCACTGGCATGAAACTCCAGGTACAGCCTAGGAAGGGATCACCTTGAAGTGAAGACACCTGTGAAGGGCTAGTCAGACACTTAGAACGGGCCAAGCATAGCAAAGGACACCTGACTCATACATACTGCAGGTAAATGTGCATTTGGGACCATGCTTGAGTTCTAGAAATAAAGCACAATAATGGTGCTGCACCCTCTCATCCTCCAAACTGATGTTCTTTGTCATGTTCTGTCAGTTTAATGTATTGCATCCAAGCCTTACACAGTGGGACAGAAAGGAATATAGTTAAAATCAGTTCTTCCGGGTTGTGGTTCACGAGGAGATCTTAAGTGGTCTGCAGCCCAAAAAATCAGGAATGCTGTGATGAAGACTAAGTAGTTCTGATGAAAAGGAAATTACTTGTTATAAAAGATAAAGTGAAGTACTCAGGC
Source organism: Cephalopterus ornatus (assembly GCA_013396775.1). Classification (NCBI taxonomy): domain Eukaryota; kingdom Metazoa; phylum Chordata; class Aves; order Passeriformes; family Cotingidae; genus Cephalopterus; species Cephalopterus ornatus. Next base: position 4,176 of record VZRE01018021.1, read on the forward strand.
TACCTCTGAGTATTTCTTTTCTTAATGATATAGGTCCACGAGGTTCTTACATACATCACACCATTTCTGCTTGTCACCAATAGAAAAGAAGAATAAAATCCCACACAAACAATCTAAGTTTTTCAGGAAAATACAAAAATGGCTTTCAAATTTTAGCAAATAGTTATTAGTAGGTTCACCTGACAAACAAATAACACTGCTTAGCCTAAAAGTTTTACTCATTGCTGCTGTAACTGAGTAAAAAAATTACTGTAAGGGATTTTACTTTTCTTTTTGAATAATTTTCAAATTAAGGAAACAAATTGAACACTCTAATCAGTTACAATGACAGCTGAGAGTCTGATTTGTTTAGAACTGTACCTCTATGAATTGTATGACATATATTCTGTGATTTTAAAGCAGAGAAAAATAAGTCTACTAATTAATGCAGAGCTACTATGAACTTGCAGATTTAAATGCTTTAAGGCAGTGAGCTTCATCAGCAGACAGAGGATAACACATAATTCTCTAAACTACTAATCTCAAGTACAATTATTCCAGGAACATTTGACCTATCAAAATGGGCGAGATCAAGAAACCTTGCACAGATAAGACTGTTTTCTGTATCAGCAATGACATTTCCTAAACTAGAACTCTTAAGAGTGAACTGTGGAATTCAATATGCTTTGCCTTTCATAGAGTTTGAGAAGTTTTTGGTAAACATCTGTGTGAGGTGACAGATAAGGTTCCTAATGGTTTTCTGCAAAAACCCTTGCACCTGGGGAGGCATTCCCAAAAACTAGTAAAAGGATTAAAATGAAGAAAGGAGTGATATGTAGATAACATGGCCTTCAAAGGAGTGATATGGAGATAACATGGCCTTCCCCCTCCCCCCAAACATCCCGGCTGACAGGTGATCGGGAAGTGGATCCTTAGGCCTATTTCACCTGTCTATCATCCCAAAATTAGTTTATTAGCTATAGCCACTCAAAAACTTCCTAAAGAAAAAGGTATAAAAAGAGATTTGACATAAGCAAAAATCGTGGAGAAGTTCCATCAACACTGCAGACATAACTGACAGGCTGGCTGTCCTCCCTCCACCGTCTGGGGATGCCTTGGGGTGTGCAATTGCTTTAAACACATACGCTAATTTTATTTTTGCTCCACAGTACTCTAAAATCTTTACTTATTCTTTGTTAGTTCTTCTGATTTAGGGTTTTTTGCTTAGGTTTTGCAGTATTAATATTTTTTGTAAGGTGCTTTTGTTTTAGAATGTGTGCTTTGTACTATTATTATTATTACTACGTAGTTTAAGTGTGCTTTTTTTTCAGTTAGACCCTATTCCAGACACAGCAAACCCCATAAATTGTCACAAATTTGTATTAATAAACGTGTTATTTCATGAACTGTTACAGTGAGGCCTTCTTTAGGTGCTGACAAGTTCATGGACAGTGAAATAACTCATAGGAAAAACCTGCTGAGGGGTTTTTCTACCTCTATTCGATGTAGTCCTTATATAAAAAGGTATCAAATGTCCTGTCTGTCTCGTTAAATCTGTTAAGCAAAGGTTGTCATTAGGTGAGACGCTAATAGACTGTTTTGGACATTAAAAGTCTTTGATCTCCTAGGGGATGTTGAGAGCCAGAAAAAATAAATTAATACAAGTTGGACAGAAAATTCATCTTTTCTGTCCCTTTTCGTATGACAATCTGCTAAGTCTTCATTTACATCTCTTTGGTTGGATTTCTCATACGAATTTGATAATCACTTTTTAAAAAAAAGTAAGATTTGGTGTGAACAGTTATGTGTTATGAGAACAAGTTCTGCCTATAAATATTATTCTATTTCCTTCAGTGAGGTCAAGTTTAATGTAACAATCAGTGAGAACCTTTGTTGATATTTCTGCACAGCCTTCTGAGCCCTCTTAAGTGAAAAGCTTTTGTTGTTTCCTGAGCTAATTACCAACAACTATTTGAAACTTTTATATTATATTACATAATAATTTATATTATATTACATAATTTGCCTGCATAACAGACAATATACAAAGCACATGAAGTTATCCCGTAAAAGACCCAGACTCAAGTAACATATTGTCCTGTATAGTAACAGAAAGCCAGAATCTAACTGCAAAAATGAGAAAATTTCAATATGTCTTGAAATCAGGCATCAACAGTTATAATTTAAAAAGGTACTTATATTGAAAATACAAGAATCTGAGAAAAACAGCGATAGTTGCTGTCAGAGACACACTTAATATGTAACCTTATGCAAGTCCCCAAATAACACAACAGTATGTGGTAACTGTATACTGTAATACGCTGTCATGCACACACCACCCAGCACACAGCTAATGCTTTTGAGTAACAACAAATTTCAGTAACAATCCACTTGAAGCTGGAAGTTGGAAATATAAGTACTAGATAAAACAAGGTAAACTAGATAAATTAGAAAAACTAGAGAAGCACTGTCAAGTGTTTCTTCAGCTGCAAGCATGGAAATTTCTAACCATGGAAGAATTGACAGTATTTGTTTCAATTCATATTCTCTTTTGCATGCTTCACTGCTACCTAGTCTACACAAGAAATACAACCTTAAATACCCTGAAACTAAAGTTCACTATGGCACTGGACACACAAGCAATACAAGCTCCAGCTTCTCTAAAGGTTCTATATAAATTGGGACCTGCAGAAAACACAATCCAAGTCTCAACTCTGCTTTGTTCCTGTGTTCAACTCCATAGTCACACTTTTCAGGGAAAGAAAAAGCGGATCTTGACCATAACTGACAGTAACTGGTTTGGATCAAGTTCAGTAGCCTTTTTATATTCCTCTTTGGCCCTATCAGCTTTGGCTGTTCTAAACCAGCAGCTGCCAGGCCAATTAATACCCAAGCACTGTAGTTATTTTTCTCTTGCTTCAAGACTGCCTAGAAATACACAGTTTTAACTGAAATGATGAATGAAATGCATCTTATAGACCTATGGCTTAAGTTTTATCATCACAGTTCAGTGAACTATTCTGTTAGGTAATACTAGAAGTTAAGAAGTTTTTAGGAGAAGACTAAGATTAATAACTTCAGCTTTTCCTGCCAGAGAATGCTTCCTATCTGAACTGTTCTGTCAGTAACCATATCTGGAGCTCAGCAATCAAAGCACCTCTGTGAGGTCTGGATTAGAAATGGATTTCTATCACTAGCATTCTACACTTCATATTCTTACCACCACATATAAGCAAATGCAAAAGGAAGGGGAATATAAGTTCACTTGTGGTCAACTAACACAAATGATCAATGAAGTTAAATCCAAAAATCAATCTCAACCATAATGTCAATAAGGTACTCCACACTCTGCATTACTATACAGCTGTAGGGGTATGGGAATAGCAAACAAAATGTGCAAAAAATATTACCTTCTAAGTAAAAAGTTAATTACCTTGCAGTGCTTTGAGGCTTCCTTATATTCTTTATTTCTCATGGCATCTCTAGCACTCTTTAATTTTGTCCTCACCTCCGAAGTGAAAAGGACATATGATCAGTTCTTATAAAAAGACATAGTGAATTTAAAATGTTCTTTATATCCTACTATAATTGCACAGAGAGTACTTTAAACACCAAAACAGAGGACAAAATCTCAAAATATAAAAACACCAAAAACTGGCGGAAAAAAATAATATGGTTTAAAAGTTTCTTAAACTTAGCTCCAAGGCAGGATTCATTCAATATTCCAAGCAGTTGATACAAAGTAGGAATTCCAGAATGAAAGCTTTGTTCAGGTCTAAGACAAATTTAAACAGGAGGAGATATGTTACAGGACAGGCACCTAGGAATGAGCATGTAGCCTCTTTTAGGAATTACTAAACAGTGCACTGTGCTCAAGAGGCATTTTTGCACTGGATATATGCTCAGTTCCTAAGGATCAGGGTTTTCCTTGCATGGTCTCTCCAGCAGCACCATGACCAGCCAGTCGCTGCTCCTCGCCCTTCACATTTATTAAGGGTATACCCAGCTTGCAACTACACCGGGAACCAAAAAAGCATTTAAGGACACACCAAAGAGGCATTCATGCTTTTGAGCTCTGTGCAATGTTTTGGTATACATGGTAATATTTTTCCTCAAATGAACTTTAGGAACACCACAGTCAAAACTGCCTAAGTGGGATGAGGCTGAGAAACCACAGTGGTGGTGTCAGCGCTGAAAGAGACGGGAAAAGTGACCAGCTGAAGAACAAAAAAACCTTTCACCAGCTCAAAAGCAAAAGATAAAGAGTAGCTGAAGTACCCGGTGCTAAACTGGTAAGATACATTAGTAGATAATTACTAATGAAAGGACAAAGGATGAGGGCGACTTTCAGAGATCCCCTCAGAACCCACAGAAAATAGGCAGAAATCGCTCCAATTGACATAGAGCAGAAGTTCCTGGAGACAAATTCGCATCCCCAGAGGGCACAGACACCTCGGCCACCACCAGCGCGCCCCGACGTGGCACTGCCTGAGCGCCACTGTCACCTATGCGACAAGGGACATCGATCGGCACCTCCCCAGGCACGGCGGGACACTCTGGGAGCTGCAGTTCAGGGAGACACTGCTCTTCATGAACTCCCCTGGCTCCTGGATGAGAATCGGGGGCGGGAGCGCATCCCGGAGGGAAAAGTGGGATTGCGGTGGCGGCTGTCAAGTATGTGGCAACGAGGGCTTCCTGGGGCACACTTGCGTTCCAAACTGAACTCGGCTTTATTCCCAGGAATGTGCTCCGAACTGGCATCATGGTGCGATCCGACAGTCAGGTATGGTACCTGAGGAGGACACAGCATGCAGGACACTAAGGGACAAGGCTGCTGGAACAAAGCTGGAGTGTGAAATGTACGCTCTTCTGTCTACTTGAAAAGCAGAAGGGAAAGGAAGGTCGCTAAACTGTGTTACTCTTCTCATTCGAAGACCATAAGGGATGGGATGGAGATTTCCTGTAATCACAGATTAAATGGCTGAGTTAAGCTGTTGGGCATGATATATTGATTGACTCAGGCTTTTATTAATTATAAAAAAATATTACAAGTGACTTGTAGAATGAGTCTTTCCAGCCAAAAGGACAATGGAACCAGTAGGTATGTTTTTATAAATTTCTAACAGTTTTGTTACAGTAATTTCTTGATATACTTGTATTAACCCAAAGACAAGTAGAGAAGATTTTTTTTTTCATTCACAAATACTAAGTATATTTCCTTGTGCACTGCTAAAGACAGCACATTTTTTACCCTCTTCTCACCATGCTGTTGGTTTGCCCACCCAGCATACGGGTGGGCAAATCAACAAGCTGAAGCCCTGCTGGCTGTTAAAAGACCTGGGCTTTCATTCGAAAGTGTGCCTGCCTTTAGGGTGGATGGTGCTCCCTGTGGAAGATTCAAATCTGTTTTGTCAAGTGTGACAAAAATTTTCTTCTCAATGCATTTGGCCTCCAGAGCAGTGACCTCTTGAACAGCTAGTTTTTCTGTAGCTGTGTCAGAGAAGGTGATGCACTTCTTACAGGGCTTGCTGGTGGAATGTGCTAGTTGGCAATTCAACTCCTGAATTTCTGCTTGAGGTTAACTGAGTGATGACAGGCTCTGCTTGCAACTCACCTCGAGTTCCTGGATGACAGGAGCTTGCTTGAGTTACTCAGAATAATTGTATTGCCTCGGGTCCCTCAAAACCAGCAAGTCCTACATGGTTCTTGCAGAGTGGATCTCCAGAGATAGGTGCAGAGTTTTCACCTTCTCAGCCTGTTCAAGAAGCTTCTGTCACTAAATAGGCATCACTTCTTCAGGAACCAAAGAATGAACTCTGGTCTATAGTTGCTCAAACAAACAATATCTCTGTTGGAGAAACTCGTGAATATGTGGTTGACAGGGTGACACATCACTTTTGTACTTCGTCATGAGCACTTTCAGCTCAAAGTCCCCTTCAAATTCCTATTGGAGATTACAGCTTTATTTCCAGTTTGTCCTACTGACTGCATGTTGTAGTTGCCATTCATAATAGTGTGCAAAATCAGGTGATAGGTCTTTTGACATACTCGGATACAGGCCAGTTCCAGTTTCATTTGGGATACCAAATGAAATTATTTTCTCTACAGCACCATGTTATCCCAGAGCATTTGCTGCCAGAAAACAAACAGAGGGATTCTTTTTTCCTTCTGCATGCATTCCTTATGTTGAACTCTAAAAGGTGAAGAAAATGACATTAATCTCTGATTGTGGATGTAGTGTGTGAATGATGGCAGGGTGGCCAGGGAGGTAATGAAGGACTCGTGCTGTAAAGTTAAAATATTTGAAACAGTGACAGAATATTGTAATCTTAAAATATTTCAGTAATTTGCAAGAATTATTACACAATTTTGCTGTGACTAACTGTTTCTGGGTGCTCTCTGAAACCTCACAAAGTCTGATTATATGCAGTATTCTTTGTAAATTCTCTGTTTGATGGTTAGTGCTTATCCCCAGGGAATTGTCTGTAATGGAAGCAGTATTAACACAAACTGTAAATTTTTCAGGTTTGCTCTCGCTAATTTTTGGTGGGTGTTTTTTGTCCTCTCACAAATTATTCAAGAAAATTCAAATAGTAAAGCTAAAGTGTAAATTTGAAAATGTATCTCGTAAGGCGCAAGAAGTACAGAGTATGAAATTGATAAGGCAGCTTACATTGTCTGATCTCTATTCTTGAAAAGATGCAGACACAAAGAAACATGCTTCTAATGCTATGTCTAATGTCTAATGCTTAATATAGGAGAACATGATGTTAAATTCAGCATTTGTTTCAAATGGTTATTTTAAAAGCAAATACAGTCTTTAAAAAAAAATGAAAAAATAATTTTCTTATTTAAAAAACATTGCAGATTTCAGTGGGAGAACAGTCTTCCTTCAAGAGCTGCACCAGTGTTTATCTGTCAGCATCTCTCACAAGGCTTCAATCTCTCAGATGTTGTAGAACAGGCCTGCTCATAATGGCAGCATTTTAGCTCCAACAGGATAATTGGAAATTGGATTTTTCTTTCCGGTATGTCCTTTGGGATCTTTTACAATTGAGCTCTCAGATGTTTTGGTGGACAATTGTAATGGTAATGCTGGTAGTGTAATAATAACAATAATGAGAAGGATCATAAGTATTTCTTGCAGTTGAATAGTATCCTGAGACAGTTATTTGGGAGAATGTTTATTAAAAGCCCCAGCATATGCCCAGAACAAACCCATTATCCACCTTCTGTGGAACTGATAATGGGAAAAAATATGTTTTTTTCACTTTCATGAAAATTACTCACCTTAGGCAAGCAGAGAAGAGACTTTTTCTGGTCTCATTTATTTAATCTTCATTCACAAATACTTTGCAACACTTTACACAATAATCAGCCACCATATTCCCTTGAGTTGGGCAGAAAAATGCAAACAGTCTGTTGTTGAATCAGAATAGAGAATAGAACAGAATATGGAACACTCTATTTCATTTAGAAGGGACCTACAGTTACCATCTAGTCCAACTACCTGACCCCTTCAGAGCTGAGCAAAAGTTAAAACCTGATACTAGGGACATGGTCCAAATGGCTCTGGAACACTGATGGGCTTGGGGAATTGAACACCTCTTAAGGAGGCCTATTCCTGTGTTTGACCACTCTCTTGGTAAAGAAATACCTCCTCATGTCAAGTCTGAGCCTCCCCTGAGAGTTCTGAGCCGATTCCATGTGTCCTGTCAGTGTATGACAGGGAGGAGAGGTCAGCACCTCCCTCTCCACTTTCTACAGACAATGGGCAGTTTGTGAAATACTATATGGACATTTTTTCCACCAAAATGCTTCCTATGAGTAGAGGTAGCAGGATACTTCCAATATTTGTACATCTCTACTTCAAGACCAAGCTAGAGTGAGATAAGAAGTGGAGAAATATCAGCAGAGGAGAAGAGACAAGGAGCACGAATTTGGGAAGATGCAGATGTGGACAAGAGGCCTGTGCTCAAATATCACCTCTTTGCATATACCCTGTGCCCCCACCTTCTCCTAAAGCCCCACAGTTACAGTATTGGGAAGCTTTTTGCACATAATAAGTAGAATAAAATTGTTGCTCTACTTAGCTGTATTTTTTTTTCAGTACTGGTCTGAAGTTCCTATATATAGTCATTCCCTGTAGTTGTGTTGAAGACAGTAATAAAGAAAATCATCCTGTGACTTGTTACTTGGGACAAGAGACTGACCCCCACCTCACTAAAACCTCCTTTCAGGAAGAGAGTAAAAAGGTCTCCTCTGTGCCTCCTTTTCTCCAGGAAAGGGGAAATACATATGGAATTAATACCAAATGCAGAAAATGGATGTAAAAATTAAATAAAGGAGCTGATGATTTCCTTATTACTGTTACTGTCACCAACACAACTACAGGTAATGATTATATGTACGATTATTTGTTAGTAAAAAAGTTCTAAAAAAAAAAAATCACATGTGTTTCAGGTATGAGTAATCCCTGCTGGCCATCATGCCTAACAGTTTACTCTAGAAATTACAGTGTAAATGCATCCAGATATAAGATTAAACATTAAAGCATGGCAGGTTCATTACCTTATCAAAGAAATGTCCATTATGAAGGGTCAACTGGAAGAAATGTGATAAAGACTTCGTATAGGAATTGTAACATTGATCTGGGCAAGCATAATAAAATATGATAATCAATATCAGTTCTCACCTTCTTGGAAGTGCAGGCACTCATTATGAGACAGAGCATCAGAGAAACAGGACTGAAATTGAATTGCTTGTACACACCTGGAAATTACTATTAAGAATGAATTACTGAAGTGACCTGGGATCAAAAAAGCAGGAGACAAATCTCATTGGAACTAAACAATAGATGAAGTCATCATTTGAGGCTTTAGACAGGATCTTTCAGGCTACTGATCTGGAAGATATTCTTTTCAAAGCAGTCTGCAAAACTTGCTCTTTCACAAGTAAACTGCAGTTCCTGGAGAGAACATGGGGCAGTAGATAAAACTGTATTTCTGGTAGTAAAAGCCAGTGAAAAATCCTTTTCTGTATTGTTTTAAATTGATTTTCTAAAAACAGAACAAGAGATATTTATCTGCTGGTCTCCTCACAAAACTTTTGAAGCAGTTATTCTATGAAAATAGGATATAAAATCTGAGTAGTTTTGTCTTCCAAATTCTTATATCAAATACTTATATACAGTAATCTTTATTGGATATGGTTCTTATAATAAGTCGTGGAATCATCTCTAAGGAGTTCAAAATTAGTTTTTTCCTACTTTGTGCCTTTTCTCTAAATAACATAATTAGTCTGAAAGAATTTGATGTAGTGCTGTTTGATATTTTTTTAGTAAGTAATTGCTTGCAGGAGTGTGTACTTTTTTCTTACTAAGCATGAGAAAATGCACCCTGGGAGAGCTTTTGGTGCTCCTAAGGATAGGCTAAAATTCAAAGGAGTCCTGATTAACTCAAAAAAGGTCTGAAATCAATCAGGTAAAATTCTTCATGGATTATTTAAAGGTCTAAATAAAACAGAAAGGGAAAAATACTAAAATGGTGAAAAAAACCAGTCTGGGCTGCATTTTCACAGGAAATAAAAAGCATAATATTATAGAAATTTTATAGAACCTGAAACAAGGTATCAGTCAGCATGATGTGGTGACAAAGGAAATGAGTGACATTTGACTGTGATTTAAAGGAGTGTTGTAGGTAAGACACAAGAGGCAATTGTTTTATTAACTGCAGTAAATGCTCAGTGTATTATCTCTGCTTTAAGACTTTGCATTTTAAGAAGGACATAAACAGAGGAGAGCACTTGGAGGAAAATAATGTAAATAAGGAAGTTGTGAACTGTATGAGGTATCAGCCAACAGAGAAACCTTGACAAGTCCTCATCAGTGACTGAGGCTCACAGAAAAGCACGGAAAATGCTGCCACCAAGAGCAGAAAAAGAAATTACTTTGTTTTTCAGGCAGACTTGTTCTGATGAGCTGTTTGGAGAAAAAAAAGTAAAGAACTCCAAGTGTCTAAACATGAAAATAGCCTGTCAAGCCAGCTAAACTCTGTCACTGGAATTCATTAGAAATAAGTTGAAACTATTTGCAAGAAATGGTCAAAGGGACATGTGATCCTACACAAGATCGGAGAGCCAGAACAAGTACCCTGGGATGTTCCTTACACCCCTTTCTTCCTGCTGGATGGTGATTAGGCTTCACCGCTGTTGCTTCCCAGCCAAAGTTCAGTCTCATTTACACACCACAGTTTCAGCATTCATAAGAACCCTTTATCAGCAGCAGTAATTGAGTAGATGTGAATTATTGTAATGAGGTTCTGTAAAAATATCACATGAAATCACTGTTTTTGGAGCAATATCTTCTTCTAAGAAAAGTCACCTTAAGCCAAACTTCCTCAGAGGAAGCTTGTTGAGGCTGAAATGTTACAGCTCCCTGTCATATAGCACCTGTTACCTTTTCAGGTAAATCCAGTACTGCGTGAGGCCCCTCCAAGTTTTGATACATGATGTGGTATCATGTGATATCATAGAAAACAATGAAGTAGAGAAAGGAAACTGGATAGGTTGGTGAGAGCCAGACTGAGGGTGAGCGTTATGGAAACAGAGACC
>VZRE01018041.1:0-16289 GCA_013396775.1 Cephalopterus ornatus
ATGCACAATCAAAACTCGGGAGCAACTAAGACAGAATTAGTAAAAGAAAATCTTGTTACTCTTCTTGAGATAGCAGAATTGTACTAAACCGCCAGCACTCTCCGCTTTTCAAGGTTTATAAGGCTTCACTAGGCTTCACTCTTCTATACAAGCAGAACTGATAGCAGAGAACCTGCTCCCAGATCCACTGGAAGAGAAGAGGACGAAGAGGCTTCTCCCCCTTTTTACTTAAACTCTGATTTATGTAAAAAATCGTATGGAATACTGGAACATGGCCACTTCCTCGGTTATAACCTAGTTACTAAGGAAGGTCTAGAATTAAAACTACTACACATACTGCTATGGTATTGCTTTAAATGGCTTCTATATGCTGCATCCTGAGCAAATATTGGGTCAAGATCCAAAGGCCAGTATTTACTTCAGCCCATTGATTTTCTCTGTTCAGAGAGTTACAGGGTGTTCCCATAGTCAAAAAAAAAAAAAAAATCACAAAAAAAGAATTAGTCCGTCTTGCCACAACAGGGTTGTGAAAGTACATCAGACAATCTGGATTAACCTAGGTCCTTGAAAGATCCATCCTACCAGCCATCAGGCAAAGACAATTTCAAGACAGCTTTCTAATCTAAAAAGATGTGTATTTAGAACACAGGGTGCTTTTCATCTGGAGCTCTGAAACTCTGCCAACATCATGATCTTCACTTCCTTGAAAATAAGTCACACTAGTAGACTTTAAATTGGAAAAAACCCAGTATTCTTAAAAGAAAATTAACAAAGTTAGATGAAATTTGTTTAACAGATTACTATTACTGAGGTAAAATTTATGTCACCACTACTTAAAAAAAAAAAAATCATTCAAGCAGATCAGAAAATGTTTTGTTAGATTAAAAAAATCAAACCCAAAACTTAAAACCTCTAAATGGCTAGAAGGAAACAGTAAATTCTGCCACATTTTGGAATACCACCTCTGAAATTAGAAAAGGAGGGTTAGATTTTCCATAGAAAGACATAGAAAGTTATTGGGATATAAGCATTAAAAAGAAATTCAATCAATCTCAGCTCACATATGAAATAAGAATACATGCAGAAAGCACTAACAGAATTTTTTCAAGTTATATTAATTCTTAGTATTATCCAAAGCACAAGAATTTTAACAGACAAACTGTGGATAGGAATCTAAGGCATTACTCAAAAAATTCTGTTCTCTGCGCACAGCTGTACTCCTGATTATTTTCCTACTGCATGCACCCAGAAGTACCATCATTTTGAGTGAGATCACCATTTTGATGACTGAAACTATTTCAGTTCAACAAAATTTGGTGTTCCTACACTTTAATTATCCCAGGGGACCCACAATCCAAGAGACACAAACAGAACGTACCTGGGATCATTGGAAGCTTTAATTCAAAGTAACTGATAGTAGCTATGGACCTTTTCATTAGCCTAGCAATTTAATATAACACAAATTATTCTGAAGTAGAAAATCTGCCTAATATTCAGGTGTTATTATAATCTACAGCAGAATATACTGAAGTGTAATATGCACTGAATAAAATGGACTAGAAGTTCACACTACAGCTGTTTCTAAGGCTAATTATCAAGCAAGTTCCTTGTATCTCCTTTCATTATTTCTCTTTTAATTAGTTCAGATTGGACAAGTATTTACATAAGGAGCAGGTATTACACTTTTCAAGACTATGGGCTGGACAAAGCAGATTCTTTATCTTGAAAAGACATGGGGAGTATCAAATAGGTGCATCCTTATTTCTCCCACACCATCTGTTTCACATCTCCTTGTTGAGATGACTCACAAGAAGATGTGCATTCCGTTCTATGCAATCTAAATCAGTACATCCAAACTAATCAACAGGAACAATTCCTACTCAACTATGGTTCTCCTCCAAGAACAGTCACTTCTTTAGAGGACAGAGAGGTACATTTATTCACCAAAAAATAACCGTATGATTCAGCTGATAAAAAAATCAAAGCAAACATCATTTAAGCCTCCACATTACCGCTCTACTTCCTTTGAAGTTTTATAGCCCTGGTGATTAACATTCACCCTCGTACAAGCACCTACTACAACAATGCCAAAAGACTGGTAAGGCTGAGGAAAGGCAATAAGAGCAAAGTACAATTATTACTTGGCAGTGTGATGGTGTTTTTCTGTTTAAGGCTCCTATGAGTGAACATGAAGTCATAATTACATAACAGTTATTTTACACATAAATAAATATCACCGGTTAAATGGATTGCTATAAATTGTAATGCTATTAACAATTATTTTGCCTTAATTTGTCACAGAAATCTGTTAGATAAAATGAGTTTCTCAATTTTAAAGAATATTGCAAAAAAAATTACTATTATATAGCTTTATTTTTACAAGGAACAACTTAACCCAGAGAGTGGTGGTGAACGGCACTGCATCCAGTTGGCAGCCAGTCACTAGTGGTGTCCCCCAGGGATCGGTGTTGGGGCCAGTCCTGTTCAATATCCTTATTGATGATCTGGACGAAGGGATCAAGTACACCCTCAGTCAATTTGAAGATGACACCAAGTTGGGTGAAAGTGTTCATCTACTGGAGGGCAGGAAGGTTATGCAGAGGGATCTGGACAGGCTGGATCAATGAGCTGGGGCCAAAGGTATGGGATTCAACAAGGCCAAGTGCTGAGTCCTGCACTTGGGTCACAACAACCCAATGCTACGGGCTGGGGCAAGAATGGCTGGAAAGTGGCCCAATAGAAAAAGATCTGGGGGTCCTGGTTGACAGAAGAGATGAACATGAGCCAACATGTGCCCAGGTTGACTAAGGCCAAGGGCATCCTGGCCTGTACCAGCAAGAGTGTGGCCAGCAGGACAGGGGCAGTGATTGTCTCCCTGTATTCAGCACCAGTGAGGCCACACCTTGAGTACTGCATCCAGTTTTGGGTCCTTCGATTCAGGAAGGACATTGAGGTGCTGCAGTGAATCCAGAGACAGGCAACAGAGCAGGGGAAGGATATGGAGGTTACATCTGATGAGAAGAGGCTGAGGTAACTGAGCTTGTTTACCACAGAGAAGAGGAGACTCAGGGGTGACCTTATTGCTCTTTACAGCTACCTGAAAGCAGGTTGTAGCCAGGTGGGGGTTGGTCTCTTTTCCCAGGTAACCAGAGGATGTACCCTCAAGCTGAGCCAGAGGTGCAGGATGGACATCAGGAGGAATTTCTTCACGAATTGTAATGGACTGCTCAGGGAGGTAATGGACTAACCAACTCTGGAGGTGCTCAAGAAATGACTGGCTGTGACACTTAGTACCACGGTCTAGATTACAAGGTGGTGATCAGTCCAATATTGGACTAGGCGAGTTCAAAGATCTTTTCCAGCCTAAATGATTCTGTGAATCACAGAAGCACATGATGTTCCCAACCATGCATCTTAAGAGTTAAGAAATAGGGAAAAGAAAAATCACATTACAATTAACAGATTATAGGAGAAATGTGTAAATTAATTCAAGTCTTAAGATTTATTCATAAGAGTTCATATTCGGATAGAAGAAACAGGGCTAAAGAAAACCTCCTGTGTTGTCAGAAGAAAGCCAGAGGGCATTGGTTGTTTTAAACATAGCCAATTCAGAAATATCATATCAACACAGCCAGCTCCACTACCTCAAGATGTCTCAGTTCTTGACGCAGCTGTACTTTTGTTCAGAAGTACATGTTCTTCTGTTCAGAACTTCATGTCTGAACACCAGAAATCTGTTTCCAGCTTAAGCTGACAGACAGCTATCTCACCCCCTCAGCTGTCTTTTTGATAGGTTGAACTAGTTCACCTCTTTTAGTCCCCTCTTGTAAGACACTTTGTTTCCTGGATGATCCTAGCAGTTCTGTTCACCTGTTCACATCCAAAATAAATTTTTCTTGAACATGAGTGATCAGAACTTTACACAGTAATGGAGATAGAGTTCTACATTGGTACCTCATCCAAGAGGATTAATATTTTCCTCTCTCTTTACTAGGAACACCTCATGTAATACATCCTAGGAGCACATTTACCTTTTTCACAGCTGTTTAAGAGTGGCAGATCCTAATAATCTTACGTTGAACTAAGGTACTCATATCTTTCTTCTCTTGATTCAAGAGAAGTGGTTCAGTTCTGAGATTTGATTTCCTCAATTTTTATCTAAATGAATACATCCACTGAAAAAAAAAAAAAAACCAACCCTTTTCCACCAAATTAGAGCTTCACATACCATTTTGTGAACTGGAAATTAACCAGTTCTGCACAACTAGGCAATGTTCAACCCTCTGTTAAACTGAAAGACCTCATTTTGGTAAAGATCTGGGACAATTAATGCAAGCAGGGTAGTCGTATGCAATTAGCAGTTTTTAACTCACACAAAGACAAAAGTTCGCTGGCAAAGTTATTACATGAACATGCTGAAAAAAAACAGAAAAGAGGGGAAGAAAAGCTTGAAACAAGTATTCACCTGTCTTTTTTGCTCTTTCCTCTTTGCTTCCCTGCAAGAATCCGTAGTTCTTCTTCAGTGGGATGTTGATACCACCGTAAACTGAAGAAAAAGAAAAATTTCAGTATAACAATACCCATATTTGCAATTTAGAGTGGGGCTTTTAAAAAACTGTTACCTCAGTGCAGATCTATATGCCTATTAAGACACTAGTCATTTGCCACTCCTAAGCAGGACACCCTTGTGTGCCAGCACCAATCTATAGGGGACAGCTGGGCTGCAGGCAGCCTTAGCTTCAACCTTGATGAGTTGCAGCTATGAATTTGTGGAATGTAAATATCATTAAGGGAAGAGCAGAAAAGGAGGAAGAAATGCTGTCAATAACAGGTTTTGTTTTTGAGATTTGCAAGCACGTGAAGGGACACCAGCTACCTATCCGAAGACGAGCTAAGACACGTGAACAGAGGCACATAGCCAATGAAGAATAACTGATGTACACGTGGACAGAAGAAAAGACTATAAAAGATATAAAGTTGTTGTCAATAAAGAGTCGTGTCTGCCAACTTTCTGAGTGAGCAACTTTTTGGCCGCTGCACCAATCTTGCGTGAACTGGACCACAGCTAAATTTCAGTTCTCTTCCGTGTGAGATGTTTATTCATGATTAGAAAGCTCTGACACTTTGTCATTCACATGAAAGTCCTTCAGTTCTCAAAACACCAAATTTTAAAGATATCACCAAATACAGGGCTTGAACAAGGAGAAAAGGTTCACTAGAATAACTATACCATTAAAATTACCCATCAGAACCATACTCTAAACAATTTTATAAAACATAATTATACTCTCAAAAACCCAGCAATTTTTCAGAATCTGAAATAGCTATTATCTAATAATCATTACCAGTCTTCTTCTTAAGGAGAGCTGATCATATCATCAACACTCCTTTCCTAAAAGCCTCCTCACTGCTATCTTCAAAGCCTAGTAGAAGAAGTGCTATTAAAAAAATCACTAATCACTAAAAGTTTTTCCACTTTCACAAATCAATGGATCATCTATTGCTAATTCATTTACAAGGAAAAAAGTGGCAAGGAAATTCTGAAGAAAAATGTAGATGGTTAAGTGTTTTACTTAAATGCCTAAGTGCATCAAAAACCTTAGTAGCTGAAACAAGGCCTTTTCCACATTCAGCAAAGGAAGGTTATCATCCACATGCAGGAAGGATGTCACTCTGGTCTCCGCTCTCAAATGCTGAGGCAAAGGAGACCAAGTATTAACAGAAACAGACTTGGAAAATGTATGTGGAAGTAGAAGGACATTAACTGTCATCCACAGTGACATGGGTTAACACTGGTAATTGTTAGAGGTGATAATAGAATCGACAACCATCTTCTCACATTAAGTAAACCTCAGCAAGTAGGACCATTCAAATCTACGTTGGTGAATTAGAGATGATGTCACATCCAAGTTCAGGGAGAGAGTAGGGCAAATTTGGAAAGTAAGTATCAAAACCCAACCAACCTCAAGCCACTTGATAACATTTGACTCCCAGCTCTGTTTTGGAACGGCTTCCTTCAGCTTGGGATCTTTTCATGAGAAAAGAACTCCAGTACCAGTCAATAAAACATCAAATACTGCAAATTTCCCTTGAAGGAATTCACTGCCAGTTCCAAAACTGAAAACGGCAAATACTACAGACTTAGCACAAACAGCAAGTTTTGAGGGAGAAAAGATGAGCTGAATTTTGTTCAAGGTTTTTTTTCAGCGTAAGTAAGAGTGAAAGTTGTTTCATTAATTTACTTTCATCACATGTGGCTCCAGCTGAAAAACTGACGGTTTGCAAACTCTGCTGCAAAAGAGACTTTGTTAAGACTGAGACACACAGAAACTAGAGAAACAACTTTTTCATCCAAGAAGACAAACTACACTGGAGATGCTGACTTCTTCCTATCTTTCACATGATCCAAAGAAAGTGTGAGAAAGCAGAGAAACATTCTTCTGCTTTGTCATTCACAATCTCCCAGATATGAATTTGGCATGCTGAGTAGTTACCATAAGTAGTTCTGTAATGCTGAAAGTCACCTACTCTGTAAAGAATTTTTTCAAAATCTTCCCTGCACAGAGAAATAGTACCTAATGTAGCAGAACAGACAAAATTCTTGTTCTGTGTAGTATACTAACATAAATCAAACACTTAAATTACAATTTGCTCTTAATTATAATATGGAATATTATGTTGCAAGCAATACCTAATTACAGTAGGATACAAGAGTTTGGGGATTTTTCAGTTCATAAAACCTACACACCTTGCATTTAAAATCTTAAAACCAAGAGATCTGAACCAAAGTTTTCATAAAGAGCGAGATAATAAAAAGTAGTTTGTATCTGTTTTAGTTTATACATGCTTAAGACTGAAATCCCACAACCGTGGCTTTGATATATCCAAGTTAGTTTGAATAGCAACAACCACACAGATACGCCCCAGTTAATCTGAATGAAGATCATTAACAAATGCACAACAAAACATCCATTTTCTCCTGTCTTCCTGAAGTGGCCTGAAAACAGAACAACTGAAACAGCTGAGCAACTTAAAAAGCAACATTTTGGTAGAGAAAGTTTTCTTAGTTAAAAATGCAAAGGCATATGCAGATACTTAGGCTGCCAATTCTTTCAGTAAATATCATATTTAAATTCCATTCAAGCTCTGAAAATAGTGTTGATTGAAAAAGTTTGTATTTCTTTAAAAATTTCAGTAAATACCTTTTTGACAATCAAGATATCTTATGTCTGTCTATCCTAACAATTCTTTTAAATTTTGAAATGCCTGTGCTTCCTTTTAATGGACTTTGCTTGTACACATACAGGCATCTTGAAATCAACTGGTCACTTAAGTGTTTCCGTCTTGTCTGGTAACACGTTTATCCTTCCTCCCATTTGGCAAGGACTATCCACAGACATTTCAGCCTATCTTGCTTAGGAAAGCCTGCCAACCCTTTGGAAGCAAGACTTTTAGTTCAAATCACTTCAAAACTACTGATAGGAACCAAAGATGAGTTGGAGTCTATTGACAAAGAAAAGGAGGAGCAGGTAGTAACTTTTCCTAGGACAGCTGGACTGCTTAGGAGTGTGCCTATTTGTACCTGTACCTTTTTGTGTATAAAACACCCTACCACCCCACCCACACATGTCTGTCAAAGCAAATACCACTGGCAAGAAGACAGAACTAAAGAAAAATAGGTTAAAGATAGTTTCTCAGCTAAACTATGAAAATAACTGTTTTTCTTTCTGCCATTACAATTCAGATTCCTGTTGCTGCAAAGCTTCTAACTTGGTTTTATTTCTGGAACACAGAATTATTTCTGACTCTTCATACAATTCCTGTATTCAGGGGATTATTCTTAGTGCCTGAAATTACAATGCACTAAAATAAGTTACCAGATAAATAAAAGAACACTGAAAAGCAACAATGAGATTTCCAGGCTACTAACATAGTAAAGGCAATAACAGGACTCCTATTGATTTCAGTGGGAGCAGAATTACCTAAGCACAAGTGCTGAAATCTTGCTTCATGTATTTATCAATCTGCAGGTGTGCAAAGATAAATGGAGACAAGGATTAGGAAAAAATATTTGAACAGCAAGCCTCTCCCTATCATTGGCACATGTCTTAGAACAAGGATACAGAGAGTGAAAACTTTGAAAGAATGAAGAACACAGGCATAATATTGAGCAATTCTTTTAAAAGAGCAATTAGGTATTTAAATTTTGAAATAAAAGTTTAAATAGGACATAAAAAGTATAACATGCCCTTTGGTGATAAAAAACACTCTAGTGGTAACACCCTTTAAAAGCAAATGGTAGGCAGTTTCATATTCATTAATGTAATTCTCTTTTTAGGGCACAAAAAAGGTGATCAACACCCTGCAGATGTGGTCAACAATGGAATGTCATTAAGAGTATGATTCCTGTTTGTGCTATTACACCGGACAATTACTGTTTTCTGTTATACCTAACACACACCTAAATATTTACAGTCACTTCTCATTAGCAACTTGTTGGGTGATGAAATATAGAAAATTAAAAAGAAACAAGCTGGTAATTATGAGACACAGAAGAAAAAAAAGGCAATGAAAAATTATACAAGACTCATTAATACTCTTATGGAGTATATTATTATTCAAGGGATACTCCTTGCATAGTACTAGTATTCTCAAAATTTTAACAATTACAAAAGACAACACCCTACCTTCTAATCATACTAAGTATTTTTCTTACCAAATGAAAAAACCACTGTCTATGATTCCTTTTAATATTTAGCATACTGATTTATATTCAAAACAGCTGCTGTTTTTCACTGTTATTATGGATACAGCCACACAGGGAATGGTCCCCTTGAAACTCACTATGCCTGTTTGATCTATTGTTACAAGGAAGTAGTATACTGAATTTATACTAAGCTTGTCCTATGAAGTATTAAAAAAATAGAAGTTTTAATAAATACCTAAGCACTGTTTACATGAAAAGATAATCAGGAGGTGGATTAAACAACATCACACCGTCAGTGCAGAGGAAAAAAATCCTTCTATTCTTCAGTGTCTTGTATTCGGTTTAGCTTTTTAATATTAAAGGATGTACCTTGTAGCTTTAATATAAGAGCTGAAGAACAATTAATTTCATGACTGATACCATTAGTAGCAACAAACAATTCTGTTCCTTTACAGCAACACTGTCTTTTTACCTTGAGCCTGCAAATCAAGTGTCACAATGCTACTGTAACAAATTTAAGAACTGTGGTCAATTACTTTTCAAGAATTACTGTTACTACTCTAATGCATAACTGCACGGCCATAGTCACACATTGTATAGCAACTATTTCTTATCTTACCTGCCACTACAGAGAAGCCAACGAGCAAGAGAATAGTGAGGTATGATCTTCTGTATGACACTAGCCATTACCATGGTAACCACCAGCTGTACACCTATCACACCCTGTAGAGAAATAAGTTAATAATAAGTCAGTATGTATTTTAGAAAAGTCATAAAGTATCTTAAAAAAAAATAAAACCACTCTGTATGATAGGTTAATTTTTTTGGTTAATTTTAAACTGGAAAGGAACAGTGGGCAGGATACGGTAGCAGTTTTCAAAATAAAAAAATCCCCTGAAACTTGCTACAATCACTTACATGCTTCATCAAAGGGAAAATGCATTCCCAGGTTACGATGGCAGTAACACAAGTCCCCTGCTTCACATACTGAAAGGCCACCCGTAGACATGGCATTTCACAAGACATTATGCCTTACACCTACATCCCTGATTATAAATTTGGGTTTCGTGATGTCTTCAGCTCTGACACAATTTAACAGCTGACATCACAAAAGCCCCTGGAGTCAACAGTAACTTCACAATTAACAAGATTCACCTTGCGCAATTTCAGCCTCTGATTAGTGTAGAGCATTTGCCCCACACTGAACTCCAGGCACAGGTGGCAAAAGAAGGGCACACAGGAGTCAGTGCAGCTTCACTTCAACATCCAATTCTTGAAAAGCATTTGGCACTTGAGTAGTGTCAGCAGCCATCTCATTCACAGTCACTCAGCAAGCTTTAATTCTGACTGCTGGTTTTAACAACTTTTTTTAATCCCATGGCAGACTTCCATGCATCCCTGCTGTTCTCTCAGTAGAGAGTAAGTCCCACTCTGTTTCCCAGCCCATCCCTACTGGAGGGCATGCATCCATCCATGGTAGCATGGTACTGCCTATCCTATCACATCTTTGTTATCCAAATGAAATCATAGCTCTGCAACTTCATACAGTCCCCTACTTTCCCATTTTTCCCCATGCTGCATGCATTAGTGTACTGGCAGGTCAGTGACACACTCAAATGCGCTCATTTCCCTGAAGAGGTCTAAGAGCTTCTCCCTCATAATGTTGGCCTCATTGTATATACAGATATTTCCTGTTTGCATTTACCTACATGTGTGAGTTCCCTTCTCTCCTAATGAGTTGTTTTCAAGGACTCCTCTCAACATTATCTTGCATCCTTTGCTTACCAGCTCAGTCCACCACTTTTTGCTCTTGATTTGTGAGTCACCACCTCCTTCCTCTCTCAGTCCTAATCTAAAGCTGTCCATAGCAGTTTGGCCAGACTATTGGCAAAGATGCTTTTGCCCCACTTGTTTAGGACGATGTTGTCCCTCTCCAACAGTCCTTGCACCTCAGAGGGGGTCCCATGGTTAATACAAGTCAAGTCCCCCTCCTGTCCACACCTGCTATGGAACAAGCTGTTAACCTACAACTCTTCGCCAGCCTTCTCCTTCCCTACCAACAATATCCTCTTTGCTCTTAAATATTGCACTAAGGAAAGTTCTTATCTTCCTTCAACACTGTTTCTTTTTTTTTTCATCCTTAAATCAGAAATTGTGTCAATACTGCTCAGATGAAATGTTTTTGCATGATGTACAGTATCATCCTTAATTTAACATGATTGAGGGAGATTAAGATAACCTAAATTATCTTGCAGTATTTGTAAATACTTTCAATATATTACTATACTTCTCATAAAGAAGTGCCAAATTCAGAAATACCTGTTACTTTTTCATACTTTGAAGTAACACCTTTGGGGAGGTTCAAATACCATTAAGTTTCTTCAGTGCTCAAGCCTCTCTTTGCCTCCTCCGTCCTTGGAATTTCTACTGCTCCTACACATTGGTGCCATCAATTCCCTGAGACACATCAAACATTATGACCTCGCTTTTGTTTATGCTCTATGTCACCGAGATCAGGGATCACGATCAGGACTGAGAGCTGCACGTATTATTTTGAACACTCTACCTTTTTTAAAGATTATGCATAGTTCCATGCACAGATTACTCAAACCAATTCCCTGGCTAAGGGAAGTGTACTTTCTACGAAAGGAAGTGTTGCTGAAACAAGCTGTCTGCACAATATATTTGATTTTTAAATTACTAACATGCTAAGGAAGTATATACTCTCTAATTTGATTAGAAAACAAACCATGAATTTTAAAAATCAGGTGTTTATTCTAACCACCTCACACTAAGACATTAGAACACATCTTCCCCCCCACCCCAAAATACAGGGTTCAGTTCAGGCTCTGTCTAGATCCAGTCTCCCACATACTTCTACATCTTCACTTTACCACTAATACCAGTTTAAATTTAAAACCACTCATTTCAGGAACATGACTGAAAATTGAGTGTTGGTTCCCACCAATATCTTCCATCTTCTACTCGCACACTCTAAATTAGAGGACAAAGAGTTTAGATTTTAGTCATAAATCTACAACTTTAAAAATTGAGAGTATAAATAATAAAGTATGACATGTATTTGAGAGAGAAGGTGCACAAGGGCAAAGCCCACATCATATGGGGGTTTTGAGGGCCTCCAGCAAACAAAACCTGGAAGCCATCCCCTGACCTGTAATAAGATAATTAAGCACACAATCACTGACCAGGCTGATCCAAAACTCACAGAAGCACTACTCACTTGTTAAGAGATGAGGAACTGCTGCACAGACTAAATAAAGTGTCTGCAGATACAGAACAGTTTCTGGAAAATCATGTTAACTGAACCCATTTCATAAGACCTTCAGCACACTGATTCCACATACATCCACGTCGCTATCATGCCTCAGCTTTGAAGCATGGAATTTGAAATCCAACTTCAAGACACTAGAGAGAGAGAGAGGTCAGTATTCCACTGGTCAGAGACATTTCTGTCAATCTCTAATGCCAGGAAGCACTGGGACCAAAGAAACAAGGACTATGTAACACAGTGAGTCAGTTTCTCTGCAAAACAGAAGCTGGAAAGAAACCTCCTGGCCAAAAATGAGACTGAAATAGTACAGCCATGTAGCAACAACCCTGTCAAATAAACTGCAGCCTAGCTGTGTTCCTGTCACAGAAGGTCTTTGGTTAGAGGTGTCTCAGAAGTCTGGAGCATTGTGGTCTCTTCGAGTTTGACCTTTGCTTGCCTAACACAGCACACTTCACATGAAAGCTTTAAATCATAACAGAGAACACATTAAGTGGTCCACAAGAGTAGCATTAGCGGTTACATTAAAGGAAAGCTGGCCAGATTTCTTCAAATTGGGGGGGAGAAAAGATGAAAGGTCCAAAAGGCAACAGCACAAGGTTGAATAAAATACAATCTAAACTTTCACAGTCTTATACTACATAGCTGGTGACACAGTTGCTGATAGTGAGGAGAACAAAAACTAAGAATAAGCAATTAAGATAAAGTTACAATACTCGTATCTACAAGTTAAGTGTACTTATAAAACACTAACAGCTATCTCAGAGTAATGAAAAACAGAAAACCCAACAAATTTAAAAGTACTTCTGCCTAAAGGACATTTTTCTTTTCATCATTAATTGACTTACAGAACATGAAGCACAAAGATAGCCAAGGCTGACTGTTGTATGCAAAAGACACCACCCCAGTCTTCTCATTTTGACCTTACCCAAGGTTATTCTTCCTTACCTGTAGTAACAGGTTTTTCCGTCTTTCTTTTCCTTACCACACATGTATATATTACAAGTAATTCAAACATCTTGCTTTACATAGGACGTTGAAACTACCTGTTCTCTGACAATAACCACCTCCTCCACTGCAAGACGAGCATCTTGAGCTGAAGCCAACTACTGTGTGCACCAGGACTGCAGCAGGGATACAACTGCATGCCTGAAAAAAACAGCTGGTAGAACCCAGTCTACAACTTCACCTTCAGAAATGTAATGCCAGCTGCTTTCTTTCTGAACTGGAAAGTCTTGTAAAAACAAGATTTTTACACAACTGCACTGGAGTATTCTACAGATGTAATTCAGGGCATAAATCTCTTTCAACAGCAGCATACAAACATGCTGACAAGGCTGTGAATTTCCAAGTAAGAAATGGAAAAAGCATTGTATTAGTAGTGACCAGCAGGATCCCTAGGAGAATATAACAAATACTCTTATCTCCTGCGATTACAAATATGCAATGGTATTTGTGGAGCCTGAAAGCTAAATCAGTACAAACTTTTCAAAATGCCATTTAATAGCTGACACGTCATTGCTTTTGCTATTAAATGACACTTTTCCATATGTCAATTTTCCCCCATATGCAAATTTTTCTCTGTATGTATATGTCCATGCTCAAGCTGCAGCTTGCAAAAGCAAGACAGTGTTCTCCCAGAACATCAATGCAATTCAGAATTGTTTCCTAAACAGTAGAAAATATTATATGAGATGGACAAAGAAAACTGAGCTTGCTGTACAGCATCTTAAAATGAATGCTTCCTATGAAAAAGACAACTTTCACAAAACACCTGTAGTCAGAATGATAATCAGCAATTTGAGGCAGTTCAAATCTCACTATTTGTAAAAATCAGACATTCATAAAGCTAATCTTGGGAAAGACAGCAGAGATGAATAAAACATGCACAAAGAGGCATGATGAATATACACGGAGTTCAAGACCCAACTGCTCACCTTCACATGTCTTTCCCACCCAAGGGTCACTTCTCTTCTGACCAGTGTCCTTCCACAGATTCAAAGGAAAGCCAGTAAACTTCTACGTGGAAGAACTCACCAGTGCATGACTCCCTTTGAAATGAGGTGATTTGTTAAAAACTGAAAAAACCTGTATTTTAGTCAGTGAATTTCACTTTACCCGACAGTCTTTTGTCTTTTTCTACTGAGGCTCTCTAAGCACTAAGATTACAGAACTAGTGATCATTAGGCAAATCAAGTTATTGCTACAGAAATTCCATGGCCGGAACAAGGGCATTTATAAAAACACAGATTTATCTTTATTACTGAAGAGGCCAATACAAAATATTTGTTGTGGTGAACACCAATATATATGCAATGTATTATTAGATTACAAGTAAAACTAGTTCAGTAAAACTACTCTACTACACAGGAAAAAACAAAATTATACTCCACTATTACTATTCAAGGGTTTTAAAAATCTAGTTTACCCAATACTTCCTCAACTACCACAAATAGGAACTATGGAAGCTCCCACTCTCTAGAACATTTGGTTTTTAAACAGCAGGCTCTGCCATTAAAGGGATAATTCCAAGCATAAAAAGTGAAAAGTCTTTGATGCCTCTGCTGAACAGCCTAAACCACTGTGGCCCTGCACAGTATTAAGACACTTGTGCAGAGTTTAAAGTCATGGCCTAACTGGCACTGCAACTGCCTAGATGAGTCTTGGCAGTCCCAACTTGGCAGATCTTGATTTTTAAGACTTCTTGATTTATAAGCCTCCTGGTGAAAAAGAAACTGATGAACATTTCATTCTCCTGTTGCTTTGGAACTGGAGAATGCAGCTTCCAAACACTGTAGAAGTAGACAACCATCTTTTCACTTTGCTGACGTCATGGAACCACACACAAAGATTATTTGTCCACATTCCAACACCAGCAAAGAAAATTGAACCTAATCTTTCAATCTCATCAGGCAGCACAAGCAATCACTCAATTTATTTAATTAAGGACCTACATCAAGAGGAAAAGCTCACATTTTTCCAAAAGTAGCTTCCAATATGGATACTGGCCACAGCACCCATGGAACCCTACAAATTAGAGGAGTATTTCAAGACAGTTCGATTAAACATTCTAACCTCTAGAAAAAGAAAAAAAGGAAGATAAATACTTTATAAGGAAAAGAAATACAGTTCTTTTCATAAGCCTTTCATAAATTCCTTTCATAATATTCACTATTAAAAAGGGCTTTAGTAGAATCATATGATTAAATCTGTAAGTATGAGAACAGTTAAAAGGCAATTTTATTTAAAATACAACTGTGAAGTGCATATCTTAAGAATCTGTTTCAACAAACAGACACTTTTGGCATGCTTAAAATGACATTGAAACTTGGAGTCATATAGTCATATGGAAAAAATATAATAGATATAAAATACATAAAATATACTCTATATTACACGTGCAATGGCACATCCGAAATATGTTTTTATATCTGCATTCATGTATCCTTGCTCTTTGTATCTATAAGTACATTAAAAGCTGAGCTGATCAACTCCAGTGTTTTCAATGGTAACTAAGATCTAAATACAAAATTCAGCATCTTTATAGTGATATATCTTTATATAACATAATATTCACTACCTAGCCTCCTCTATTTAAGCGACATATATCCAACAAGTCTATACCATTAACAATTATACCAGCCAAACGTTGTTCTTCCTCTACCACATTACAAGGTCATTTATTGTGCATTATGTTCAGAGCCATAAATTCTGGCTGTGCTGAAACACCTGTTGTGAAAAGCAATTTAAAGCGGGTTTCTTTTTATTTTAAGTCCCTTCCAACTCAAACCATTCTAGAATTGCGTGACATTGTCGTGCTGCCACAGTACACACTGTGACATGGCCCAGAGTACTGAAAATGAACTGGCATTAATGAACAACAAAGATTTCTACGCATATGCAAGACCACTTACACACTCTATTTATAGGGAGTTAACAGAAGATGTGAGTAAACAGTCAAAATCACGGATTCGTCAAGGCTGGAAGAGACCTTTGAGATAATCAAGTTCAACGTTAGTCCAGCACTGCCAGTGCAACCCCTAAACCACTGAACCACCCAGCGCTAGATCCAGACACCTCTGAACATCTCCCGGGATGCTGACTCCGCCACCTCCCGGGGCAGTCCAACTACCCCGACAGTGAAAATTTAATATCTAATCTGAACCTCCCCTGTCGCAGTTGGAGGCCGTTCCCTCACTGCAGGCGCGGCAGGAGAGACCGGGCCCTACCTGACCACAGCCGCCGTTCGGGGAGCTGAGGAAGGCGACGAGGGCTCCGTGTATTTACGGTCAG